>CAUYRH010124223.1:0-17829 GCA_963574655.1 Perodicticus potto | reverse complement strand
ATAACTCGCTCCAGTGTTCTGTGAGCTCAGGAGGGCCCCCCCTAGCAAGTAGATTAGTCTGGGAGGATTGATGCCTCCTTCCCCACTTGCCCCTCTGTCACACCCAGTCACTGGTAACCCTGCTGGGCTATGATCCAGTTTCCTCCAATGAGCAGATGCTCCAGAGGTTTGCGCCTGCCTGGGTCACAAGGAGGTCTGTGGTTCCTCAGCCAGTCTGCCACTCTCCATCACTGTTTGGCAGGGGGATGTAAGGCCTGACAACGTGGGTACTTGATAGAGGCTGGGGCAATTCACTCAATTCCAGCCCTGTTCCTGATTGATGTTGCTGATAGAACAGAACAAGTTCACAGAATTTGTTTCTTTCATAGCTATTGGGCTGCAAATAGGTCTTACTAAGTCTGTGAGTTCCAGCCCTTTGTCTCAGCTTTCATCCCTTGAGGGCCAGGTGCATCTGATGCTGAGTAAAGCTGTCTCCGCCTGGTCTGCTCTACCAATGGCTGCCACTGGAGAAGCCACCCAGCTTCCCCTGGCTGCCCAGAGAGACTGGGAGTGTCTCCTGAAAACATCCTCAGGGGTTTGAGCCCCACTGCCATTGTTTCCACAGCTGCGGCTGCTGCTCTGTGCCGCAGGGGACTGCCTCTCCAGCTCGGCCTCCTCTCGGCTCACTTTCCTTTTCACTCCCTAGCCGGAAAATCAGCACAGATTGGCAACAGTCCACGCCCTGTCCACACCCCTCAAGAAAATGTCCAAGAATCTGGACTCCGTGGGGGACAGGCCTCCAGGCCTCGGGGTGAGAGTGGAGGGGAGTGCTGGGAGTGCAAACTTGCAGGTAGAGAATATATACAGTTTTACACAGTTTTATGCCTGGCAGGAGAGTGCCATGACACCTTAGTAGGGGAAGGAGGTCTGGTTTTTAGAGGGTCTCTCCCATGGGGTAGAGTGGAAGGACATCTGAACTCTGCTTGCTTGTTTGTATGGAGGTATGGAGTATACTGTGAGCCATTTTCATGGGGGAGGGGACTCCCGTCTGCTTGGCAATGTGCTCTGTACCTTTTGTTTGTGTCCTTGGGGTCACAGGTCACCCCAGCAGGGTTGATGTGCGTTCTTCAACCTTCTCTTTTGGCTCAGATCCAAACCATCAGCTTTCTTGCTAAATTTCTGTCCTTTAACTCTCCTTCTAGACAGGAGCCTCTGAGGAAAGCTGGCTACAGACTGCCATCTTGGCTCCTCCCTTTTTTTTTTTTTTTTTGAGACAGAGTCTCACTATGTCACCCTTGGTAAGAGTGCCCTGGTGTCATGGCTCGTAGGAACCTCAAACTCCTGGGCTCAAGCAACTCTCTTGCCTCAGCTTCCTGAGTAGCTGGGACTACAGGTGCCTGCCACAATGCCCAGCAATTTTTGTTGTTTTTGTTGCAGTTGTCATTGTTGTTTTAGCTGGGCTGGGCTGGGTTGGAATCCCCCAGTCTTGGTGTGTGTGGCAGGCACCCTAGCCATTGAGCTACAAGCACTGCCCAAGAGCTGTGTTCGTAAATTTTAATGTCCATCTGACTCATCCTGGGATCTTGTTGAAATACAGATTCTGATTCTGTGTGTCTGGAGTGGGGTCTCCGATTGAGATTCTTTTACAAGCTTCTGGGTGAGGCTATTGTTTCTGGTCCACAGCCCACACTTTGAGTAGCAAAGACCTTGAACATAGGCATTGTTCATTCGTTCATGGATGTATGCCATTTTTCTTTACAGGATGCAAAATTCACTCAGGAAATAGATGTGTTTGTCCTCTGCTTAAACAATTATTTGGAGAGTGTTCATTTTGTGAAAGAAAGAAAAGAGCACTTTGAGTTTAGAGTTATGTGCCAGAGACTGTGCTGGGCACTTTTTAGTTCTGACAAATAGCATGCAATTTGGGTGATATTGCCCTACTTTTGCAGTGAGGGGTGGGGGAAAGCTGAGAGAGATGTACTTATCTAAGTTCAAAGCCCTTTTCAACCATTCTTCCCCCCAGGTTGCAATCTTATGACAGTGGCCAAAGGTGTCGTGTAATTCACCTATTTGTCAATATGATTTCTGTGATTCTCAAAAGAAACTTAATTCAAGCTTACAATGCTTTACTTTGTCTGAAATGTATTGGAGCCACATGACAGCATAGCTCTGAATATACTACTGGTCACTTGTGTCACTGAAAATGAGCAACTACACTCAAGTAGCAACCTGTTATCTCATTCTTGAGCAAAGAAGAAGGTGTTAATGTTGCCCTCTGACTCCACAATGTCTGTCTTTAGTCACTCACCTCTGGCCAGGCCTCTCAAATGCCAAAGCAAAGACAATTTGCCAGCTGTTTGATCAAAATGAAGCCAAGAAATCAGTTTATATTTACCATTAAACTGTCCCGCCATTAAAGCTGAGTCAAAAGGACATGGGGATGCTATGCCTGAAACACTTCAAACAGATATTCAAAGAAAATACATTTTCAATTGGTCGTGGATCCAATATGACCTAAGTTCTATCAGAAACAAGTTTCTTGGTAAAAGAAAAAGGGAGTGGGGACAGGAGAAAGGTACAATCTATACCCAACAATTTGAAGCAACTTAGATTTTGCTCCATCCTGAAAACAGATCTCATTTTGCCTTGGAATAAGGGATCTGAACAGAGGTAAACAGTACGACCAAGTTATTTCATCAGATTGAGCTCACCAGGCAATTATCAGGAGACCAAAATAGTGAAAACCCATCCTCTGCTCTCATGAACCTCACAGGCAAATACACAAATGACTCCAACAAGGTCTAATAAGATGAGGGCCAGAAGGAAAATGCCAAGCAAATGGCATCAAGATTCATTGGAAGGAGGGATTGTATACTGCCATGGTTATCAGGAAAGAGTTCCTAGAGAAAGTAGTATTAGAAATGAGCTTTGCAGAATGGGTAGATTTGCCACATGAGTGGTGGGGATTATCCAAGGAAGAGCAGCATAAGCAAAGAAAGCATGGAACCAGGAAAGCACAGAAATACATTCAATGGACTCTCTGGTTTTCCTGAAAGGTAGGACATGCCTACTGCACAAATAACAAAAGAGGAACACGTGGGCAAATTTAGAAGATACTAAATAACCCATTTCACCAGAAGTACTCTCATTATGAAGGGAAAATTCAATGGTTTTTGTGAATCTTAAATTATACCCATACCAATTTTTTTTCCAAGATAGGGTCTTGCTTTGTCTCCCAGGAATCAGGGACACCATCACAGCTCACTACTGCAACTTCACATATCCAACCTCAAGTAATCTGTCCTGCCTCAGCCTCCCGAGTAGGTGGGACTACAGGCACATGCCACCATGCATGGATAAGTTTTTCTATTTTTTATAGAGACAGAGTCCTGTTCTTATTCAGGCTGGTGTTAAACTCCTGGCCTCAAGCAATTCTTCTGCTTCTGCCTCCAAAAGTGCTAGGGTTATAGGTGTGAGCTACCCCACCTGGCCATACATTCTCTATTAAAATATCTTCTAGCTTTGATATAATGCTACAAAAAAGCTATGTCAGTGGTGCATATATAGTCTGAACACTTTTCTGTCACTCTGCCAGTTATTAAGGCCTACTACAAAGTGAGTGATAAGAACAGTGTGTTACTGACACAGAAAACAGACCAATAGCCCAATGGATCAAACGTGACACGTGCACACACCCACTGTGTCAGTCTACATTGCCATGACTCAAACTACCCTTGCTCCACAGAGCAGCCTAAGTGATCAATTTAAAACTATATATCAGATTATGTCATTTATATGCTCAAAATACTCCAATAGCATCTCAAGATACTGAGAAGAAAATCCAAAGTCCCTGGCATGGCTTACAAAGGCTTGGCACTAGGTACCCCTCCAGTTTCAATCTTTGAACTTCTTGCTTTTCTCACTCAGTTTCAGCCACCTCCTTACCCACCCTCTAACACACCTACCTGAGCAAACCCACTGTGTCCTAGGCCTGAACTACCATCCCCATATGGCCAGCCTCAGAGATCCATGTCCCATGTCATTTGGGTCTTTACTCAAATGTCGCTCCTTTAGAGCGGCCATTCCAGAACCAAACTATTTAAAATACTACCCTCATAACTTTCTATCCCCTCATCCTGCTTAATTTTTTGTATCTTTGTGCTCACCACCTCTTGATGTATCATTTATACATTTGTTCATTTCCACTTCCTCCTACTAGAATATAAATTCTATTTTATCCATTCGTTCATGCTGTATCCCTAGTACCCAGGCCATGCCTGCTACAGAGCTAGTGCTCAGAAGACGGACATCCAGGCAACTGTGAATGAACTAACGGATGCCTGCCCACCAGTCTTGCCCTTTCTGATTGAGTCTCCCTCCTACTCCCTATAGCCTACGGCTATGCCTCTCACCCTTTTCTTCCCTGATTAATACTCCCCGCGGTTCACTACTCATATCTATACAATGAGGCCTACATTCCCAGGCTGACATTCAAGGTCCTCCATGTGCAGGTCCTAGTCTACCTTTTCCACTCTTGTCTTTTACTTTCCCTCTGTGTGTAACCTGTTCATGCTCTGGTCCAGGTGTTAAAAATATTTCATTTAGGGTAGTGCCTGTGGCTCAGTGGGTTGAGCACCGGCCCCATATACTGAGGGTGGTGGGTTCAAATCTGACCCCGGTCAAACTGCAACCAAAAAATAGCCGGGCATTCTGGCAGCCGCCTGTAGTCCCAGCTGCTCGGGAAGCTGAGGCAAGAGAATCGCCTAAGCCCAGGAGGTGGAGGTTGCTGTGAGCTGTGATGCCATAGTACTCTACTGAGGGCGATAAAGTGAGACTGTCTCTACAAAAAAAAAAAAAAAAAAAAAAAAAATTCATTTAGTGGAACACATTTTTTTTCCAAATTAGATCTTATGTGAAACCCTAATGTAGAAAATAGATCAAAGCATAGGAGCTTGTGTTGAAACTGGGGTAAGTGTCCTGAGGTTCCTCCAATTTGATTTGCCTCCCTCTCTGTGGTATGCCGTGAAGCCACTCTAACAAACCTGATTAAAAACTATATTCTAGCCAAGCTGAAGCATTCGGTCTTCCAATGCCTCTGAACACCCCTTGTTCCTCACCCTGAATGTCCTCTAAGACCTCCTGTACACGTCCAAATTCTACATAGACTCAAGGCTTAGTCAAATATCACTTCCTCCATGAAGTTTTCCTTGGGCCCATCAGCCATGATTCTTTCCTCCTCTGAACTTGGTTCACCCACTTTTCATGGCCCTTACTTCCTTGTTTTCTGTATTAGGGAGATTGATTTATAAATTGTTAATCTTACTAAGCTGAAAGCTCCTTAAAAAGAAGGGGATAGCCAGTTGTTTTCTGAATGAATGATTCATCTTTGTCGTCAATAGTCCTAGTGTAATGTCTTGCACCCAGTAGGTGCTCAGTACACATTTATTGGATGAATGAGTGAGTGAGCAAGTTTCCAACATCATATGAAACAAAACCAATTTTTTAATTGAGCTTATTTAGCTTGGTGTTTGTTTCTTTTTGTGGTCATAAAAACAGACAATACATCCAGTCCCTTGTGGCTCCTGAAGACTTCAGTAAGCTGCCAAATAACATTACTGAATTTATGATTGAATTAATGAAAAGCTTGTAGCAAAATTATCCTAGTGAGGAAATGATCCTTTAGGGGGCTTCAATTTCAAATGTTGAGGCAACATTAGTTTTAAATGAAAGAAAACATCTTATTGTGTCGACTTTGCACAGCTGATAAATATGCCAGAAGGAGTTTGTCCCAGGACACCCTGCAGTAGATGCAAATAGGAAGAAACTCACCATGGCAAAATGAAGAAAAGGGAAGCATGCTGTGCCACTTTAGAAACGTTGCTCCTCCTCCTGGACTCTCCATTTCTCAGTTTTTCAGTGTGTCAATGGAGTTTCATTTCAGCGATCTCCACGTTTTCCTCCAGCCCAAACCATGTATGATTTTTTCAGACTGTAAGCAGAATACCAGTTTCCTCTGGACAGAGTCCTAGATAGCTACTCTCCATAGCACCTGGCATGCAGACTTCCATGAGGACTCCCTTCTAGTGACCCTGCTGGCTATGAGGATCATAGCTAGATTTTTTTTTATTATTGTTATTTTGAATTTTTTTGAGAAAGAATCTCTCTCTGTTGCCCAGGCTAGAGTGCTGTGGCATCAGCCTAGCTCACACCAACTTCGAATTCCTGGGTTCAGTCTATCCTCCTGTCTCAGCCTCCTGACTAGCTCGGACTACAGGCACCCACCACTGTGCCCAGCTAATTTTTTCTATTTTTAGTAGTGACAGGGGTCTCACTGTTGCTGAGGCTGGTCTCAAACTCCTGAGCTCAAGTGATCTCCCCACTTTGGCCTCCCACAGTGATAGATTACAGCCACCATGCTGGGCTGATCATAGCTAGTTTTAAACCTGTTTCTTGCCAATGACCCACTGGATACATTTCCACAGCAGGATATATTCCCTACTAGAGATGTGCACGGGAAAGAAGACTCATGCTGGCAAGCCATTCTATGGGGTAAATCACCCCCTTTGCCCCTAAATATCCAAGTGGTCATCAATTAGTTGTTCCAGCCATGTAGAGCAGCACCAGGGGACCTTGCTACATTCCACTGTCCCCAGTAAGTCTCATGTCTTGGAGCCTATGCCGTGGCTCTTCAGGGCAGTGGTCTGTCACCAGGTATAAGGAGTCCATTCTCTATCCCCTTTGCCCAATAGCACCACAGTGAGTGTGGCTGAAATAGTGGCTTTGTCCTTAGAAAATTACATCTATTCCCATTATCAGCTGAACCAGAGAAATAGTAAGCATTTTGTCCAATCAAGGCAGCAGGCACAGCTCTGCACTCAACAGACATGGGCTTGAACTGTGGCTTCATCAGTATTTAACTGAGTGAACCTGATCAAGCTCCTTTCCCTCTTTCACCTTCAGTTTCCCCATCCATCAAATGTGTATGATTATTAGTACCTTCCTCAAAGGAGAGACATAAGGAATAAATGAGCCAATGCATATAGTAAAAAACTTAGACTCTAATCTCATGTATAATAAAAATTCAACAAATACTATTGTCATCATTGTTATTAATAATAAATTTTCCTAAAATTATAGTTAGGAAAGTATATAGTTAAGCCCCACTAATTCTGATTAAGGTGTTAGTGGGTAGTGGTTGGGAGGTAGAGAGACTCCTGTCAGAACTCATTATATGGACATTAAAGCCATATTTAATTAGGGCTTATTATGTATCCATTGTAAGTACTATACATATATTAACTGAATTCCCACAACAACCCTATGAAGTAGGCATTATTACTATTATTATTGTCACCATGTTGCAGAAACAAAGAAGTTAAGAAATTGGTCTATAGTCACACAGTGGCAAAGTAGGGCCATGATCCCAGGTCATCCTGCTCCAGAGCCTATATACTCCACTCCACTGCTTAACTGTTTTACATAACTCACTGTAGAATATGTGAATGGAAATAAAGCTTTACTTCCTCACAGTTAGGAATGCAGGCCCTCCGATCCCTTACTTTATCTTCTGTAATAAATGATCAGTAATTAATTATAATTAGCACGTTACTTATGTGAAATAGTTGCAGGCAAACCGCTGCCGCTGAAGGTAGAAAGTGGCAAGAAATGTATTTGTTTCCCCTGAGGAGAAAGGAAATGTTTCTTCTTCTATCTTGAGTCACTGTGCTTGGGCTTAGCCAACCCGCCTTTCCATCAACAGTAGATAGACTTCAGCTCAGCACACACAAAATCAATGCTTTTGTGACAAATGACTCTTATCTACACACTTAATTAAGACTGGCTCATTAAAGCATTTACAAGATTCTTTGAAGCTGTCACACACTTCCCCCCAAAAGCAACTAGTCTGCTCAGTTATGATTCAGCAGTAGAGAAAGTGAGTTGGCTTTATTTTCATTCAATGAACAGTTACAACATGCCGGGTGCTACTCTAACAGCTTTACATGTGTCATCTCTTTTAATTCCGAATCCACTCCAAGAAGTTAGGTCCTAATATCATCTCCATTTTGCAAATTAAAAAAAGAATGAAGGGGCTCAGCGCCTGTGGCTCAACGGGCTAAGGCGCCAGCCACGTACACCTGAGCTGGCGAGATCGAATCCAGCCCAGGCCCGCCAAACAACAATGACAGCTGCAACCAAAAAATGGCCGGGCATTGTGGCAGGCCCCTGTAGTCCCAGCTACTTGGGAGGCGAAGGCAAGAGACTCGCTTGAGCCCAGGAATTGGAGGTTGCTATGAGCTGTAATGCCACGGCACTCTACCCAGGGTGACAGCTTGAGGCTCTGTCTCAAAAATAAATAAATAAATAAATAAATAAATAAATAAATAAATAAATAGATAGATTGTACCTAAAGTGAATAAAGTGGAAGACTCACTTTCTTGGTGGCCCTCACCTCATTTGAGTACTCTAAATAAATAAATAAATAAATAAATAAATAAATGAAATAAAAAAATAAAAAAAGAATGAAGGTTTGAAAAGTTGTGACTTACCAGAAACCACATAGTTTGAATATGACAAGAGAGGGCCCTGTCCATAGTTTTGTGCTTTAAAAGGCCTTACTCTGGCTGTCCTCTAACTGTGCCCCTGCCACAGGGCATGAAATCTGTAGGGCCAAGGCAAAGTGTCCACCAACGGCTAGGCTCCTTCTATCTTCCTTCTAGAGCAAACATAAATACTTGGGCCCTCAGATTTTTCTGCCCAAATAATTTGAAATCTACTTCCGTGGCCCAAGCACAGGTCTTCCTTGTTTCAATCTTCTCAAAGGCAAAGCAATCCTGCTAGCATGAGTATCCCTAGGTCAGAAGAGTGGTCCAGGGATGCTCTTTGTGAGGTTTTTTGATGAATTCTGGATAGGGCAACTGAGGCATCTAATGACATGTGTATGAAGCCCCCTGTGATGACGAATGGAAGTCAGGGTAGGAAGAGAAGAGAGGAAGTGTTCAGGTTAGGAGACTGGGGCCAGAGCCTAGCTCTCCCCATGTGGCCAAGTTCTATAACTCCAAGGAGTACAAGAACTTTAAATTATAACTTGGCCTTTAAAATCGTTATGAATTAGTGTGTCTGTCAAAGTAGTAAGACAGAACACATTTTATTTTTATTTTATTTTATTTTGTTCTCCTGCTGCCCTGTGCAAGAACAGATTTTATATATCAGTTTGCCAGTTTGTCTGAGCAAACTTCTGTTGTAGCCTCATAGATATTAGGGGCAGACTTGCACCCCCTTATCCACCAGATACAACTATATGCTTCTTTCAGGGATCAGCTCCAATCCCACTTATTCCAGAAATTCCTTTCAAAGGACATCAACACAAAAACTGGTTTTCCTCTCTTCTTTTCTTGTTCCAGTCTTTCTCCCAGCCTGCCTGGCCACCCTATCTAAGCTCCACCTGGTTTTCCAATGAGACTGTGACCTGAGAATTAAGACTTGTCCATCTGCTTATCCCTAAGTGTCCAGCATGTCCCAAAATACATGTCTGGACATATTTGTTGAATAAAAAAGATGAGACAGGAGGAAAAAGGAGAGGCAATACTCTTAGGAGAGAAAGAAAAGAATGTAAACCAAGCAGAAAAGTCCTTGACAGAGGGAGAGCTGACCTGATCAGCGTACTTTGTTTTTTCAAGGAAAATTTCCAACACGTATAAAAGTAGGCAATAATGTAATGAACTTCCTTGGGCCCTTCTCCAGCTGCAGCAATGAAGAACTCACAGGCAATCTTGTCTCATCCATGCCCTTCCTCGCTCTCATCAACCTAATCTTAGATTAATTCTGAGCAAGCCCCAAACATCATGTTATTTCAACTGAAAGTATTTCAGTATGAAAAGCAAGAGTTTGTTTATCAAGAATTTGGTTTCACTAATCCCAGCTGAGCAACCACTGGAAACTGACATGACCTGAGCAGAATTAATTCTGGCAGCTGCAGATTCATGCAGAATGATAGCCTGTGTGTGAACAGGGAAGACAGTCTCTCTTCTTCCCACCATGATCCTCGGTGGCAAGGAACTGAGGCAGCATGGGGCCCATGGCCGTGGCTTCTCACTGAGTTGACCATCTTTCTTTGCTCATTTCAAACACTGTACTTAGTGATTTTAGACACCTTTGTGCACATCCATCCTGACTTGTCTTAATTCTGTCAAAGCCTTCTCCCTCTCCCCTGGAGCTGTCTGGGAATTCTGGTTCATTGTTGCTGGCCGTTTTTTACTTCCTTTGTGCTTAACTTGTTGAAATACGAAAGGGGTTGGACAGTGTCAGACAATATGGCCCTCGTCACGCCACATTTTACATTGAAATCATTTTTAAGGGCTTTGCTCCTTGACACAGATGGTCTCCATATCCTAGGAGATGGTCTTTTGGCACGAAAATGAAAAAGCTGTACCCCCTGTGAATCAAGAAACTTGGCGAGTTTATTCTGGCTCAAGTCAAAGGGACACTTCATTGTCCCTGGGCCTCTTAGTTTCTCCTCCTGTAGGGAGCATTTTTGACTCCTCTCGTTAAACACATATTGGAGTTTGCACTCCTCTTTCCCACCTAGTGGTGGGCGCCTATTCATACGAAAGCTCCACCTCTTTTCTAAGACAGAAAATGGCCTTCACCTTTAATACTGCCACATACAGGATCGACCGCCTGTCTGAAGCCACAGTCTGCTTCCCCAAGCCCTCTTAAGAGAGCCTGGTCCATCCTTTTACAACCTGCTGCTGCTAATTATCCTATTCTTGCCTATCTTAGCCCTGTGATGGCCACCGCTTGGGAGCATCGCTTTCTTCTCTCTCTCTTTTTTCCCCTTTGTCCTGAAGACATTGCTGGGGTCACTTTCTTCTTTAGTGACCTTTGGACTTCTTCAGTAATTAATATCTCTTTTACAGTAAGAGCAGCAAGCAAACCTGTAATCACTCTGCTATTCTCATTTCCTGCTTGTTTTGTGCTTCGCTGACTGTGGTTCTGGAGCTTAGACAGCACTTCGTGGTACTCATTTCATTTCCCCCTATTTAGGTCCCAGTAACTCTTTGCTTTCCATCTCGGTTACAGATTTCCCAACCGCTGGGCCAAACTGACATAAGACACATAATTCTTCTAGAAAAATATCCCTTTTCCACTTCACTGATGTGCTCCATACTTCTTCATGGCATATATAGGGTGTCCCAAAGGTCACCCTTAAAATCACCATACATTCAGAAAGTGGGAAATTGTAGCTGAATGTACCTCTGTTTACAAAATATTCATTACAAGATTTTACAAAATATTTATAAAACGTTCTTTACATGTTGCTCATATCTTCGTAAAATTTAAAAACTTATTCACTGACTGCAGAATTAGATATATAATACTTATTCTCTTTCTACTAACTACTAAGCTCCAGGATCACAAGAATGACATCTGGGACATAGTAGGTCCTTAATAAATATTGAAAAGGAAATAAAATAAATGAGTGAATAAACATTCTTTTTAACTTTTTTTCCCTTGACACAGAGTCTCATTTATTTACAGTCAGTAGAGTGCAGTGGCGTCACAGCTCACAGCAACTTCTAACTCTTGGGCTCAAGCAATTCTCTTGTCTCAGCCTCCCGAGTGGCTGGGACTAGAAGTGACTGCCACAACACTCGGCTATTTTTTGAGACAGGGTCTCACTCTTTCTCAGGCTGGTCTTGAACCCGTGAGCGCAGGCAATCCATCTGCCTTGCCCTTCCAGAGTGCTAGGATTACAGGGGTGAGCCTCTCCCCCCGGCCTTGGTTAAACATTCTTAAATCAATTTCTCTTGGCATTTCTTTTATGCTTCTAAAATCTGGTCTCTCTCTCTTTCAGTTTTATTTTACTTATTATTATAAAACAAACCAGATACTTATTTTTTGTTTCAGCAATTATATATACATTTGTCTGTATATGATTCCTTAAATCCAGTTTCAGTAATTCAATAGATTCTAGTTTGCATGAGGAATTTTTATTAGATTTTAATATCATCATCAATTGAATCAGCCATGCTACCATGTAAAACCTTCTTTAGAAAAACGGATCAATTTTAAATACATTCTAAGAGTATCAGTGACCTCATAGGGAGATGGCCTGAAATATTTAAATGTCTGTAGTCATGTTAGCATCTGTATGTGTGAATTTCATTTGATAATTATGAGAAATACAAGCAAATCCAAAGAGTGGTATGAACTTGACAATAAAATATATTTGAATTTCTCTTTTTGTCTTATTTGATAGATAGAGTGTATTTTAACATATTAAGTTAAACCTTTCAAGAATAAGAAATTCCAAGAAGAGCAATTTTGGTGACCTCAAAAGCATCTATTTCAAAAGCTTCTGAATAGCATAGACTTTAAGTGTAGGTGGATGAAATGCAAGGAATTGAATTTTGCAATGCAGTCAGCCATGGAATAAAATCCCACCTCTGCTAATCATTAGCTATGTCAGGTGGAAAATTACTTTACCTATTTGAACCTCTATTTCTCTCTATTTCCTCATCTGTTAAACAGGACAAACAAACTTGTTTACACTATAAATATCAATGTATATAACTGACAAAGCTTAGTATGCTCTTACAATCAACTAAAAGAAAACTAACCACCCAGAAGAAATAAGGACAAGGTATATGATGAATCAATTCAGAGAAGAGGAAATTTAAATGGTAAATAATATATGAAGCAATGCTACCTCTCTGCTATGATCTGAATGTTTGTGTTGCTCCAAAATTTATATGCTGAGATTTGATCCCTACTGTGCTGGGTATTAAGAGGTGGAGCTTTTGAGAAATGACTAGGGCATGAGAGTGAAGCCCTCATGAACGGGATTAGAGCCCTTATAAAAGAGGCCTGAGGGAGCTAGCTACTCCCTTCCTCCATATGAGGAAGCAGCAGCAAGAAGATGCCATCTTTGAAACAGAAAGCAAACCTTCACGAGACATTGAATCTGCAGGTGGCTTGATACTGGATTTCCCGACCTTCAGAACTGTGAGAAAGAAATTTCTGGTGTTTGTAAATCACCCAGCCTAGGGTATTTGGTTATAGCAGCTAGAACGGACTAAGAGACACTCTCTAGTCACCATGGAAATATGAATTAAGACTATAAATATTTCATTATTATATATGATCCAATTGGCAAAAATGTTAATGTTTGGCAATGTAAAAATATGGCAAGGAGATAGAGAAAGAAATACTTTCAATACATTACAAATGGGAGTGTAAATAAGAAGACTGCTTTAGTAAAATCTAGTAAAGCTGAAGATATTCACACTCCATAGTCAACGATCAGGCTCCATGATCCATGACCCTGCAGGAAGGCGTGGATAAGCATGTCCACTACAGCATTGCTTAATAGCAAAGAATTGGAGACAAAATGCCCACAAAGAGGAGGATGGCTAAATAAATTGTAGTGTATTTACACAATGGAATACTACATAGCAGTGAATATAAATAAACTATAGCTACATGTCATAACATGGATGCATCTCAAAGACCTAATATTTATCAAAAACCCACCTGAAATAGGAGGAACAGAGTATGAAAACATCTCTGTAAAGTTCAAAACATGTAAAAGAATAGTATATCTTGCGTAGAGATTCACAGAGATATGTTGTACAAATGTAAAGACTGTGGTAATTTATAAAGACATGCACAGGATTCATCAACTCCAAATTCTAGAAAGTGGTTACCTCTGTGGCGTAGGGGGGAAAGGAGGTCAATGTGATCATGGTGGAAGACACAGGGGACTTCAACAATATTTCTTCTATTTTATTTCTTAGGCTAGAAAATGGATACCTAGTTGTGAATTATCTGCATGTCTGAAATATTCAGTTCAAAAAATGCCTATATCACAGTATTAGTGTAAGTTTTAAATGAGGCAACAGGTTTAAAATATTCAGTGCCATGTTTGGCACCTGGTAAGTGCTCCATAAATAACAATTCACTGCCACCCTAACACACAAACACACACACATGTACACACACATATCTCCCTGCCCCCTTTCCCTTCCACCACAACTTTTGAATTTGTTTTTTTGTTTGTTTTTTGCAGTTTCTGGCCAGGGCTGGGTTTGAACCCGCCACCTCTGGCATATGGGACCGGCGCCCTACTCCTTTGAGCCACAGGCACCGCCTCAACAACCTTTGAATTTGTATATGTCCTCTGGCAGCTACACAAGACTCCAGACCCCCCCGCGCCTGTTTTATGCATTCTCTTTATTCTGCAGCTCCCCTCCTTTATACTCCCTCTGATGAGCTGGGTTGAGGAAGCTTGTCCCTTAGAGCTAATTAAACTAAGTTCCTCATTTTATAATTTACATAGCCTTTCTATTCTGCCTTGCGTAGAGATTAGAAGTCACAATCTACTCTGAAAGAGTCTCAGCTATATACATCCCAGTCCTCCCAATAATTTTTGTGAAATGTCTGTTACCTATTGCTATGTAAGAAACTATCCCTAAATTTAGCAGCTTACAACAACAGCCACATTATTTGCTCATATTTTAAAATTTGGGCTGGGTTCATCTGGGTGGTTCTTCTGCTGGACTTGCCAGTAGTCTTTTGTGTAGCTGCATTCAGCTGCTGGTGTAGCTAGGACCAGGCTCAGCTCAGATGTTGGCGTAATGGAGACTTTCTCTGTCCATTTAGTCTCGGGGTTTCGCCCTTTCTGTTTGAACTCTCCATATGTTTCCTGCAGCAGGGTAGCTGGAATTCTCACATGGTGGCTTAAAGTTCCAAAAGGCACAAAAAAAAGAAAACAGTCAGATGGTTTTAAAGCTTAAGACACAGAATTAACACAGTGTCATTTCTGCTGCATTTTACTAGTTAAATCAAGCCCCAGTCCCAGGCCCAACCTAGATACAAGGAGAGGGAAATACGAACAGATGTTAATATTTTCCTATTACCTAACCCTCCCAGCCTGTTGTTCAAAGAAAATAGATGTGGGCGCTCTGTTCTACTCCCCTGGTTCTCTGGGGCAGATAGACTGCAAGCAGCACTAAGCAGAGTACTCAGACATCACTTGCCACTCCTACTCGCTCCTTTATAAACCCCTCTTGATTTAGAACCTTCTTTCCAATTCCACATATGTAGATTGTATGACTACTGGGTGCTTGGCACTATGCTATGCTCAGCAAACTTTGGAATGAATGGCAATGGTTTGGATCCTTGAGGATGTCATACTGTGGCCAAAAAAAAAGGGAGATTAGAACCTACCTTCCTAGCTGCCGTGAGGGGGCCTCACAAGTCAAATCAAAAGCCAGGAGGCATCCAGGCTAGATGACAGGCACAATAGCCACTCAACCTAATGGGCTGAGCCCTTGGTCACAAAAGGGCATCTGATTAGTCTAATAAGGCATAATTTTTGTAAGAACATGAGACTGTTACCAGTATGTGGCTTTTTTGTTTGGACCAACATTTTAAGATTCTGAAACCATAAGCTAACTCACTTTGCCCTGTGGGAGATAGTACCAATTGCCTTGTTCATAATACTTGCCAAAAACGTATCTATTAATAACTTCAAGTTGAATTGAATTATTCAGTGATTTTTTGAATCTCTAGGAAATGCTGTTTTACTACATGTGATACTTAGAACACTACTATAAAACGTAACACCAGCAAACCTCCACACGTGCATACACACATATGTACACATATACACATACACACACATATAGAGTAGCTATTAGTCCTATATTATTTTAGTTTATTTTAGCCAAGTGCATTTTTTTTGAATTTCCCAGACACTCCAAGAAGCAAATCGGCACCACTTACACTCCACAGCCAATCACTTTTAATTCTTCCAGCAGTCATTTTGATAACATCAGACATAATGAAATCACTTATGGGTAATGTGGGGTCTAATTCCCCCTATGCAAAATAGTCTATTTTAATTCAGGTTTGGAATCCCTGCCAGAGCTCTTGAGGCTGCTCCTTCTATAGGGTCATTATTAAAGGAACTTTATTTTTATGATAATAAATTCTTATACAAATAGATCTCACATAATAACACCGAAGCCCTGCTAGTCGTTCTCACCAATCACTGTGAAGTGTTACCATACTCTATGGTACATGAGTAAATAAGAAGCTGGCATTTTCTGAACTACACCAAGTTTACTGATGAGGGTGGTGAAGGTGACTCCTGGATCTCTGAATATCTGTCTTTAGAATACAGTTTTAGATTAAATGGACTTGTGTTAAATCACATATGAAGAAACCCAAGGCAGAACTGTTATTATCTCTCATGTTAATAAGGGTTGGAGCACATCTTTTGTTTAAAGCATGATTTTGCTTGATGGATGATGGACTATGTGACTGTCTGACATCATTAAGACCCTTTGTGTGGTTTTAATCTGCAGTTTGGATACTTGAGAGTGTTAAGCTATTTTCGCTCTTTAAAGTGACATGAGCTTGGTTAATGGAAGAGAAAAGATGAATTCCCCTCCCCCCTCCGGGATCCTCAACTAAAAGCATTACTTATAGGAGAAATCAGTCTTCTATTTGGGTTAGAAAAAATCAGTTGAAGGTAGGTGCTGAGTGGCCAGAAAATGGAAAGGAAGTTGAAGGAAGGAAAATAGGAAGGGGATGAGTCAAAGCCATCTCCATGGTCTTCACCATTCTTCTTCACAATGGGATCCTTTCTTTTTTCCAAGCTCCTTCTTTCATGCAAAGAGCATGAGCACCTAAAGAGCCTGAGAGCCTAAAATTGCGGGAAGAAGAGCAGTGGTACCATTAACAGCTAAAGAAAAGAAATGTCCAGGCCCACCCACAGATTAGTCAAGTACTCTCTCTTTCAGCATAAAATGTGGAGAATAGGAGCATGCATGGTATGAAAAATAAAGTATCTAAAGATAAAAAAAAGACCAAATCACAATCCTAAACTTACTCTGAAAGTGTTTTTTATTCATTCCAGGTACCTGTCTTAATACCTCTGCATCCTTACACATGGACTTATGCCTCACCGGTCACTATTTATGTTAGAATCCTTGGACCAAATTCATAGAAAAACACTCAGCTCTAACTTTTTTGAATATTCGTGTCATTGCTTTTGTTTAACTCAACCAGATCGTGATTCATTAGCTGCCTGTCATGTTTCGATACATGGATCAGGAACTGATCAATAGCTGGCAAAATTTAATAAAAGAAGCTCATTTCTGGAGAAAAGAGCTTGTTGCCATGCCAACTATCAGTTTTCACTGAGGGAGGCTCAGCAATCAGTCACAAAATGGGCCTGTTAGGCGTTCCCTACTGTCTGCCCATAGGAAATCATTGGGTTGCCAACCTCAAATGAGTTCCTGGAAATGGTTGTAGGTTCGCAGTGGAGAAAAGCTACACGTGCTTGTAAGAAAGACTCTGCCTCAGGACTGTGGGGGACACATGACTCTCTTGGATACCTGAGAATCCTTATCACGTAGCTAGGTATGGAATGCAACATTACTTTAATTACTATTAATTACTATTAATTGAGAAACACATTGCATTCCATATTCTAGCCATGGAAAGAGAATGAACAGCTTACTCTGTTTACGACGTGTAAATGTGAAGAAATTTGTTTACTCTGGGTCATTATGTACTCACTTTCTGGGTGTAAGAAAGATTAATACCAGCTTTATCAAAGAGATATCAGGGTCGGGCGGCGCCTGTGGCTCAGCAAGTAGGGCGCCGGCCCCATATACCGAGGGTGGTGGGTTCAAACCCAGCCCCGGCTGAACTGCATCAAAAATCAGCTGGGCATTGTGGCGGGCGCCTGTAATCCCAGCTACCTGGGAGGCTGAGGCAGGAGAATCGCTCAAGCCTAAGAGGTGGAGGTTGCTGTGAGCTGTGACTCCACAGCACTCT
>CAUYRH010124222.1:0-15758 GCA_963574655.1 Perodicticus potto | reverse complement strand
AAAATGCTCATCATCCTTAATCATCAGAGAAATGCAAATCAAAACTACTTTGAGATATCACCTAACTCCAGTAAGATTAGCTCACAGAACAAAATCCCCAAACCAGATTTCTTCATTATTATATTCTTTCCCAGCTGGTTGAAAAAATAAAAATATGATTTTATTTTGTTTAGATTATTCTTATTGTTACCTTGGGAACAGTGATCTTTTGTGTCCTAGATCCTAAGCAAAATAAGAAGTATCTGGTATTTCTTTATTTGTAATTAATTAATTAATTTATTGAGATAGACTCTCATTCTGTCACCCTGGGCAGAGCACGTTGGTTTACATAGCTCACAGCAACCTCAAACTTCTGGGCTCAAGTGATGCTATTGCCTCAGCCTCCTGAGTAGCTGGGACCGCAGGCATGGGGCAACATGCTCAGCTAATTTTTCTTTTCTTTCTTTTTTTTTTTTTTTTAGAGACAGAGTCTCACTCTATTGCCCTGGGCAGAGTGCAGTGACATCATAGCTCACAGCATCCTCACACTCCTGAGTTCCAGCTATTCTCCTGGCTTGGCCACCCAAGTACCTGGGACTATAGGTGACTACCACTAGTCTGACTAGTTTTTTCTAATTTTTTTTGTAGAGATGGTATCTCATTCTTGCTCAGGCTAGTGTCAACTCTGGAGCTCAAGTAGATCCATCAGTCTCAGCTTCCCGGAGTGTTAGGATTACAGGTGTGAGCCACCACACCCAGCCTGATATTTATTTTTGAAAAATAATTTGTATGGGTATAGAATTCTAGATATTCAGGGTTTTTTTTTTTTTTGAGAACTTTGAAGATATTTCATTATCTTCTGTTTACTATATTTCTATTTTAAACTGTCCTTTGAAGGTAGTATGTCTTTTTCCCCCACTCCACCTACTTTTATGATTTCCTTTTTTGACTTTGGTTTTTAGTGTTTTAACTAAGATAAACTTAGGTATGGTGTTATAATAATCCTAGGTGAGAATCTGGCATGGGTTTGTATTACCATCAAATTGCCTCTGCACCTTATTCAAAAATTGGTTGACGATCTACATGAGAATTTATTCCTGGATTCATTCTTGTTCTGTGGATAGATGTGTCTGTACTTCTCCAATACAACACTGTCTTGATTAAATTGCTACTATTCTATACTTTTATACATTGTTACTATTTTTGCTTTAGACATTTAATTAATTTTAGAGCACATTATTAATGCTTAGAAAAATTGAATTGTATGATTATTTTTACCAGTTCCATCATGCTGTATTATTATTTATTTATTTATTTATTTATTTGTAGATTAAAGTTTCTTTCTTACATCCTGGGAAAGTTTAAGTCTTTGTTTCACAGGGGAGAGAGATTTGGGCATTTGCATGCTCAGATCTCTTTGGAAGCACTGGCCTTTAGGTCTTTGTTCTGCAACCTCAGCTATCTCACAGGTCAATAAAAGTCATGATTTTGTAGATTATCCATTTTTTCTTTGTTTTTATTGAAGGAACAGTGATCTTTCCTATATTCCAAGCAAACCCAGAAGTCCCTCTTGGATAAACTTTAAGATATTCAAACATTATTCTTCTAATAAATAATAGTAATAAAATTTTTAACTCTAAACAACATTTTTTAAAGTGAATGGACTATCCTATGACAAAATTAGTAACTGCAGTTCATGTAAATTGTGACTGTTGTACAATTTCTTAGGGATAGGTTGGTCCTCATTTGTTAAGTTTTGTACGGTCTTTCTGGTGTGGGAAAGAATTGTGAGCACTCTGGTTCACAAAGTCCCACCACCTTGGCCAGGCTTTCAAAGCTCTCCTCCTGGTACTAACCACACTCAAGGTCTCTATCTTGTCTGTCTCCCACAAGAGTCTTCAACAATGTATAGGATAATCTCCTGAAAGCCTGCCCACTTACGTCTTTTCTAAGTCTGATTTTTGTTCATTAAGAACGCCTCTCTACATCACCACGGCCTTTCTGCTATTTTATTTATCTGTCGTCTCAGCTGGACTTTGATTCATGTATTCACTGTTTTAGTCAATAAACAGTTGTTGAGCACCCACTCTGTGCCAAGCTCTATCCCAATTGCCAGACAAAGAGTTGTGACTATGTCACACACGTCCTCAGGGGACTCATAGTCTTCAGACTGAACAAGTAATTTGCCTGTGAAGGTGATGGGGGTGCTGATGGCAATGATGATGATGACAGCAGTCAGAGCTAACCTTTATGGAATGTGAGCAATCTGATTCACAAAGGACCTTTTCTTAACCTTTTATATCTATCAGCTCTTTAAATCATCACCACAAATCTAGGAGCTAGGTATTATTTTTATCTGGATCTTATAATGGAGAAACTGAGGCATAGAGAAGCATTAATAAGTGAGCATATGAACAAATGAGTTTTACTACCTAAACAACATGGCCAACAAGGCACTGACATTTTGGGTGGATTTTGAATCTGAGCCATTATCTTTCCTGTATTCCAAGCAATATCTGGAAGTCCCTCTTGGATACCTCCTGATACCTCTCTCTCGATAATACTAAAGAGAAAATGTGTAGTTGTTCAAGCATTTGTTCTTCTGCTCTCTCTATTACCTTTTCTTTTTCCTCCTGGAGTTCTTTTAAACTCTGTGAACCCTCTGAATAAGCGACAAAGAGGTGGTGAAGGAAAGACACGCAGCCTCCCCTCCCACCCATGTGGTTACTTTGATTAAGATTCTCTATGGCAACCACCGTTTCGAGTCCGCTGTGGTTATAAGCCAGACCTGGACAACTCTATAAAGGCAGGGTGCCTATGGGCAAGGCAAGGTCTTGATATAGGAGAAATAATGTTGGAATGACCAATAGAGGAAGGGAGTGGTCTGGATAATTATTCATTTCTTACACAAGTATGTATTGAATGGCGATCATGTGCCTGGCCTATAACAGCAAACAAACAGACACAATCTCAGCCCTCATAGTAATTAAAGCCTAAACAATAATCTAAGAATAGGTTCTTGCATAACGAAGAAACATGTCTCCAGTTATATTAGGCCCTGAATTCCTACATTTCAGCAGCAATCTGCATAGACTCTCAAGCTGTAGTCTTCTGCCACTCACACTGTCCCAGGACACTAGTGTTTCAGGAAACTCAAATCACAGGAGTGAAACTCATTTCCAGTCCTAGACCTGGAGTTCCAAGTGGGTTTGGGATAATCCAAGCCCTCCTGGGCCTCCTTCCCTTTAAAATGGGCTGGCCTGGTTCCTGGCATCTGTACCCCGGCCATCCTGGGGGGATCAGAATCCGCCCTGAATCCTCGCTCACCTGACCCACATACAGGTATCTTTCCTTGTTCTTCATTACTGTACCCCATTTATACCAAGGACAGTTCTAGTTCTTGCAAGCTTCCACCCCTATGAGCTGGACCCTGTTTCTGGTAACCCCAGCTGCTGGGTGGGGTCTTATTCCAGGTGCAAAGCAGATGGACCACCCAGAACCGTGACACTGCCAGCTTCCTGAGCTCAGGCATCATTGCTGTCTAGATGCTGCTGCTATGCCGTGCTGTGCCCTCCAGCTCCAAATCCCTGGGAATGTTAGCAAATGTCTGGTGGGAGGACTGTTTCTATACTCCCGTGTACTGGCGGCCTCCCCCCTACCCCCCAGGCCCCTGAGGCCACCCCTTCAGATCTGTTAAAGCTCTTAGGACACCAGCACTGTCTTTTCCCACTTCTTTCTAACAGCCGGTTGCTAAGTCCCTGTATGCCTCTCATCAAAGACCTCCTGAGATGTGACAAGCTTTGGTTCCTGGTTGTTAACCTTGCTTTTTATTGTCTTATGATCTCATGTGCCAATGTCTAGCACTTTATCCATTTACCTCTTCTTATTTTCCCACAGAAACATGATTTTCCGTAGGAACTCTTGTAGTTCTTGTTGCGTATCTTCTGACGGAGTGCTTTCTCCTAAGGTCCAAGAGCAAGGGCAGGGGTGTGGGTGCATCAGAATGTCCAGGTTTCCTCACTTTGCCAGCATCTAGCTAGCTGTGTGGCCTTGGGCAAGTCACTTGAACTCCTCACATTTGCTAACACCCAGTTTCTTTGTCAGTAAAATGAAGAGGATTGACTGGAAGGTTTCTGAGTCCCTCCTGTTCACACCTTTGTTGACATTCAGTTGGCTGAGAATAATTTTTTTCAAGCAATTCCCAACTTGATTTTATCTCTGAAATGCTCATAAGAAAACCGTATTTACTCAGCTAACACGACTCACCTTTCTCTAGCTTTGGATGAAGTGTGTGCCCACGTAAGACTTACACATCTCTTAATTTTGATTTGCAAGTCCTTAACACTTGAAACATGAATAATTTTTTGAATTTACAACATTTTTATACTTGTCCAAGTCCTTTTGTGATTGTTATCCTACTGGGTCTTTAGCATAATCCTGTCTGTTAGGAAGGCTTTCTATCACCCCTCTTCCTTTGATCCTTCCCCCACCTCCTCCTTCTCCTGTTCCTCTTCTCTTTGTCTTTCTAAAGCAGTGATCCTCAACCTTCCTAATGCCGCAATGTATTTTCATTGTTAAAAAGGGGTTGCAACCCACGGGTTGAGAACCGCTGGTAAAGAATCAGGTATTTGATGCATTAAAGAGTGTGAGATTGGTATTTTCTGTTTTTTTTTTTTTTTTTTGGTCTCCAAGGCAGCACAACTAGTTAGTGGCAGATCCTGAACTGGAACTCAAATCTCCTGACAAATGGTTTAACAGACCCTTGCCTTTTCCATGCTCCCTTCATTACACTAAGCTTTTCTCAGTGACTGTGTTTAATTCCTCCAATGTTGCTAAGACTCTGCCGGTTTCCATGAGCCAGGGCAGTCTGAGTATTAAAGAAACAGATGAAATAAATTCTCCCTTCCCTTTAAGTAAAAAGCCCTCAGTAGCCAGTATGAGTCAGTTTTGCACAGTACCTGTCTTTCTGGGCCATAAAGACCGTGGTTCTCTGGTCAGTTATTCTGATGTTTTATCACATTTAATGAACGTGATGATTTGATGAAACCCAAGCTCTACTAAGGGAAGAAGTCAAAGAGGAGTTTGAGGCAACAACAATGGCTTTGGTTTCCCTGAATGGACCGTTAGTTACCAAAGTTGCATAATTCAGAATTTTCCCAAGAGCTGAAAGGACTGCGTGTGTTCCCGACTCTTCGGTATCAGGAAGGAGGGATTAAGTGAATGTTTTCAGTTTCACAGGAAAAGGTAATAAAAATACAAGTATATTTTGGGTCAAGTTCAATTTCTGCTTGCTTCTTCCAAATCTCTGTGAAGAAAATAGATTGTAACACAACAGAAACTTTAACACCCAAGCAGATAAAATTCTTTGCCCCAGCCTAGGTAGTTATCAGTTCCCCAATGCAAACCTGATTACAATTTCTAATATAGCAAGCTAATAAAATAAGAAGGGAGGGAAGTTAAAGATAGTTGGGTCAGGTCTGTCAGTCATAGTGAGACCATCATTAGCTAGTATTTTAATGGTTCATTTGATTAAATGCTAAGCTATTGTCTTGTAATTATGTGTATTCAAGGGAAAAATACTCAAGTTCAATTAGGAATGTATCTTTTACTGCACTATGTTTAATGAAGTCGCAACATCACCATAATAAGCAAGGAATAATGAAAATCTTTTCTTGAAATTGCAATAGAAGTACTTGCAGAGAAGTAGCTGGCATGTGTAATATGATGAATTCCCTTAAATGGCTCAACTGTTGATCAAAAAAGCAAATTATATAAGTGGATACTGCGAGGCAGAAACATGTGGACACAGCTGGAGTGTCATGTGTCACGGTTCCAGTCATTGCCAGCTGGCGGTCACACAAAGGCAGGCCAAGCCAAACAATTACTGTTATTCATAAGAGCAAATGTGCATTCCAAATACACAGTGCAGGCTTTATGAAATAACTGAGCGTTCAGATGCATCCAGACAGCCGAGGTTTTTTCATCACACGTCCCTGGGTGCCAGGCCAATATGGCAAACTGACTCTGCTATTCAGAAACCCTTATCTTTACCCAATTAACCAAATCACTGTGACGTTCAAGAGTTCTTCATGCACTTTGCTGAGCGCATCAAACCAGCAGGCTTACCGGGCAGCAGATGCACAGCTTCTGGAAGCAATCTGCTTTTTAAAAACATTTTTTCTTTCTTGAGCTGTAAATACCACATCAGACCACTGCCCGTTACAAGCCAGGGCTGGGAGTCAGACTTCAGCCTCCAAACATCCGTCTGTGCTCCTCTTGGCCCTCGATTCTGGGTGCTTCTGCCATGGGTGCTTTGCAAGACATGGCCTTGGGAGGGTCAAGGATGGCCAAGAGGCAGGCAGTAGAGATTCTTATTCTTGTTTAGGAGAAAAAGTACGTTACTTGGAAGAACATCCTAGAAGACTCTGGTCATAAATGGAAACAAGAATCCCTGGATAAAGTTTAGACACCAAAGGAAAGAGGTACAATGGAGCTGTTGCTTCCATAATTTTTACCCAATTTATTCAAATAAAAAGTAGTCACAGCTCCTCGCCGGCTGTCTTCTTTCAATAGACAGGGTCACAGGAATGTGTGGAAATGCGTGTTATCATGTTCCTACTTCTGGTTGTGTCAGAACCATGTGAGGAAGGTGCACAATGGCTGCGAAGCCTCACTGCAATCGAAAGTGGGTGGTTGTATACTAGACAATTGCTCCAAAGAAATATCAGAGTACTTCGTCTGGATTGAGCACCACCCCAAGGAAATATAGCATAAGCTGCATCTGTGACTTCAAATTTTCTATAGCCACAGTCAATAAAGTAAAAAGAAACAAGTGACATTCATTTTAATTTATAGTAGAGCCTTTATATGTTGCCCACTCAAGGGACTGTAACAAAATGGTCTACAGATGGAAGTGGTCAACGCAAGGAACTAGGACAACGGTACTGATCCATACATGTGGTATGCGCCCAGTCAACAAAAATTAGGTCAACTTCAGGAGATGGTCAAAGTAGAGAGGTCTATGGAGGTTCTACTATATTTTATTTAACCTTAACTATGTACATAGCTGAGACATTATCATTGCAATATATAATCAACATAAAATTATAATGAGATATTTTACATCTTTTCCAAGTTTTGGAAAGCTTAGTATGAAGAAAAGCTGGTATGTATTTTACATTTACAAAATATCTCAATTTGGACTAGCCACATTTCAAGGGCTCAATATCTACATGTGGCCCCTTGGTGGCCATTGTGGACAGCACAGCACTGGACTTCTATCATGAGAATTTTGACTATGCCCAAGCATATTTTGTCCATCACAAAGGAGGAAGGTCTAACTCAATGAGGTGTCACATGTCCTGTTTCTGGTTGTAGCTCTTGTCAACCTTCTCAGGTCATTCATCCATACCAGGGACATACTAAATTCTACCTTCCCACTTCCATCAGGTTTTCTATAAGCTTTCACATTAGATAACAGACTTTCATTTCAAGAAATTGTATAAGCATTAGGTATAGCAAACTCCTGAAAACTTATTGACAGTGGTTGGCTGTTCTAGGAAGTGAGGGAAACCAGTCTTTCCTTAAATTTTCTGTGCCTTGTTGTTCCTTTCACATGGTAAGTTTTGAAATCAACTATGATTTTTAAAGGCAAAAGTCTTGATCATTACCTTTGAAGGTCTTTGGAGGTTTTAAAAATTGTCAAGATAAGATGAATATTCTTTTGTTTAAGGGGCCTTACTTCAGGGCTGTGCCGTGCAGGTATGGATTCCAGTCGTTTTTGGAATTCAAGACCAAAAAACGTGGGCAGCACAGCAGCGTGGCAGAAGCTAGGCCTGGTGAGGTGTGTCTTTACTGTTGGGCTTCATCCATGTGACACTGAGTCTCAGACACCTTGGGGTCCTGCTGCCATTTCCTTCTGTGGCTATAATAGACTGTACTCTTCCTTGTACCTCCCCTGCTGTGTATAATTGTGGAGGACAAGGGCACAATTTGGTTTTGGATTCTCCATGTTGAAATTTGCTGGCCAAAAAGGATGTGAGCAACTTCAGCCCATGTGGCACCAACTCTTTCAGAGAAAGTCCATCAGCCCAGATCTGTCATGTCTACAGTAGTGAGCGTTAAACCTTCGCCACCACTGAGACTGCTGCTAGCAATGACAAATATGTTTGTGCCTACGGGAACTAATTTCTTAATTAAATCCCAAATCATAATCACTATGGTCAGGCTTCCGCATAGTGACTTGAATTTTAAAAAGATTCTCAGATCAAGCATTGCAATCCATCCAGTGCTCCAAGACATCACCAGAAACAATTCTGGGAGGACCTTCGTAGCTAGTTTGTGTGCAGGGAGGAGCATGGGCCAGGGATCAGGACATTCACCTGTCAGTTTCAACTCAGCTACTGAGGTGCCATAGGACTCTAACAGCTTTCTGCCTCAGTTTGCCTTCTGTGAAATGGGGGTAAAAATCTCTATCCTATGCACCTCCCAGTGTGCTTGTAATGAAGAGATGAAACGACGACATGGAAGTAGTTGACGAGGACAAAGCGGTCTCTCGGATGTAAGGGGTTGTCCTTACTAGCAATACTCCTGGAGCTCTCATGAAAGGAAAAGGCGGAAGTCGGCCGACATCTGGGGGGCTTCTCCACTGTGCCCAGATGCTTTCCCTCTGGAAGATGGGTGTCTCTTCTTGGCCAGGGCTGGGATTCTTGTGATCCACGCCCTTAGACACTCCAGCTCCTGTATTATGTGACATGATATTCTTGAGTGATTTTGGTCTTTACTTAAGGAGTAGAGGACTGTGTGTGTGTGTGTGTGTGTGTGTGTGTGTGTGTGTGTGTAGGGGCTGGGGCAGTGAGGAGGCGAGGTGACAGAGAAGGAAGAGAAATGAAGCAAAAGCAAAGGAAGTATGGCTTTTGTCACCTTGCTTTGAAACCTGGGCTGGGTTGTAGGGTTTGGGGAAAAAGGTAGAGGCAAAGTATGAACTGTACGGTCTGAGCCCCGGTGACCTGAAACTCACCTCAGGGCCTTTTACCCTGGCCTTCTGGAATATTCTTCCCTGAGATATCTGCAGAGTTTAACCTCTCATTTCCTTCATGTCTTAGATGAACTGTCTTCTCCTTATAAAGGACTTCCCTGATTATCCCACACTAAGTAGCACACTCTGTCACTATCTGTCCACTTACCCTGCTTAATTTTTCTTCATAAAACTCATTTTTGCCTCATAAGATGTATCGCTCGCTGTATTAAATGTTTAAATATACATTTTATACATGTAAAAATAACATGTGTGTTTCTGTTTTCATTATCTATCTCTCCCATTAAAATGTAAGATCCAGGAATACAGGAACTTTTTCTGCTTTTTAATCTTTTCCACTGTATACAGTATTTTTTGAATGAGTGGATGAGTGAATAAATGAATAAAATAGTTATTAAACTGAATTTTTTTTTTTGAGACAGAGTGTCTCATTTGTTGCCCTCGGTACAGTGCTGTGGTGTCCTAGCCAACTTGGGCTTAAGAGATTCTCAGCCTCCCAGGTAGTTGGGACTACAGGCATCTCCCACAACACTCGGCTATTTGGGCTATTTGTTTGTTTGTTTGTTTGTTTAGAGATGCGGTCTTGCTCTGGTTCAGGCTGGTCTCAAACCTGTGAGCTCAGGCAATCCACCTGTCTTGGCCTCCCAAGTGTTAGGATTACAGGTGGGAGCCACCGCGCCCTGTCTTAAACAGAAAATTTTTTAATGTATATTTTCCTCAATCGTTAGGACAAAGTTTTCACTGAATGAAACTCTTGGTTTTGTTTTTCCCGAAGTAATTACAATGCAAACATAGAATCTTTGTAGAATCATGCCTCATCTTTCCATAGGCTTTCTAGCCAAAGGCTCAACAACAGGACCCACTGGTGGTGGCCGGGTGGCATCGATGTGCCTTCAACTAGGTCTGGGACACTCATGGCTGCTGCGGTCACTCACTCATTCATTCATTTCTTCATTCCTTCAACGATACTACATGAGTGCCCTGTGTGTGCTGAGGACCCACTAAGCACCCGGAAGACGCTGGTGATCACCCCCCCCCCCACCCAACAGTCTCTCTCCCCATAGGGCTTATAGTCTGGTTGGTTTTTTCAGAATCTTGGCCACAAAACAGGATGAAATTTTTGGGTTTTTGCGGCAAACATAGACTTGTGTCAGTCAAAGCATGAGGCTGAAGATTCTTTTGCCTTTTGCATTAGGAAAAAATAACAAAAGCCACTTCCTCCACCCCCATGCTCTGACTTGAGACGTGTCCCAGGAGCTTGCATCCACGGTACTGCTCCAATAGCCACTCAGCGCCAGTCAGGAACAGCCAGGTCACACTGAAACTGCCGTGGAAGGTCCCCAAACCCACATCAGACACGCCGGCTCCCAGGACCGTGCCTGCTCGCTGGGAGCCCGGCGCTGGCCCCGCTCTAAAGGCCTCAGCCGCGTCTGGGGACAGCCCAGAGCCCAGTGGAAACCGGAGCTAAGTGAGGACAGCCCTCCTCCAGGTCTCCGCTGCTTTCCCATTTTTTTTTCCACCGCTCCTGGCCCTTCTGGGCCACCCTGGCTTTCCGGTCACCGCGGGCAGGGCAGTCTTCTTGTCTTCCCAGGGCTCCCTTCCCCCGCGGAGGGACGCCTGCCCCTGAACAGCGTGCTCGGCTTCTGGGTGTGCAGGGACAGTCCGCCAGGGCCCAGCTGCTGTCGGACCCTTGCCGCCCGCCTCGGCCTGCGTTTCTGAATTTCCACTGCGGGCAAGACGCCTTGGAAGGAGACTTGCCTCTTTTGGGCCACTGGGCCTGCTTTCTGAGAGGGAGGCAGAGGGAGAAAGCCCGGGGGACTGCTGGCTTGGAGAGTCCCTGAAAAGGCTTCCTCGGGGCTGGTCTGAACGGCGTTTCTGTGTGACAGAATCCCGCAGGCTTTCTGGTTTTGGCCGAGGCTCCCCGCCTCTCTGTGGGGTGTTGATGAATCCGTGCCTGGTTCCTTTCCTACGATTACCTCTGTGTTTACACTGCACCAGCTCGGACTCGAGTCGCTGCTGTATCTCGAATGCTCGTCCAGGGAGAGTAAGTCAAGGGCTGACAGCTGGTGAGGTCACTCCGCAGTCTCGCCAAGGCCCGTGTGCCATTACAATGAAGTAATAATGTATTTATAACACACCTAACCACTGAGGGCTTCTAGTGCTGTGGCTTTCCCCGCTGCATTTGCACAGATGTTTTTTGAGAACTCAAGAATTGGCCTCCAGAAACAACCTCCTAGCAAACAAACTCCGCCTGTTGACTCTGGCGGGTGCTTATAACGAGAGTTGTTAGCACGCGGGATTTATGTTTCAAATATCATTTTAATTTCTCAGGCAGCATTTTTACCACAAGATGTTGATTCACTGGTACACTTGAATCCCACAGCTTCTCTCGCTCTCTCCCACTTTCTCTCTCTCACACACTCTCTCTCTCTTAATGAAAATATGGACTTGGTTTCTAAGGAAATATTCTCAGCGCCTGATTCATCGAAACACAGTGCATTCATTTTCCATGGAATTTACTCTGAAATGCCATACTCTTTTTATTTGATAAATTATGTACCTTTGTGATTCATTAAGCCCCTCTTCTTATTCCCTAGAAGCACCCTCTTCATCAGACGGCATGGGCTGTGCAGTTACCCCCAAAGAGCTTCCTGAGAGACACAAGCTGCTTCAAACACGTGTCGGAAAACACGGGAAAGCATGTAAAGGTGATGGTGCACACACTAGGTTGACATCAGTCACAGACCCCGAGGAGAACCATTCTGTCACCTTTGTAAATCTTAATATTTCTACATACAGCTGGGTTCTAGATAACGTGCTGATTCCATGATTGGCCTTCCTGATAATAAAACAATAAAAACAGCTGGAGACTTTTGTCCTGACAGTGTGCTGCTGTGCCTTTCTTCTCTTTCCTCTCCTGCAATCCTGATCACTTCTTAGTTACGTGGCTGAATCAGCTCTGAAGATGTCACACGACATCAAGGCCGCCCTTTGGTACAAACATTGATAGCAAGATGGCATATTTCAGATTTCACACTCGGTCTTCCTGTTCTTTTTTTCTTTTTTTTCAGCAGCTCTGAAACAGGTGGGATCAACTGTGGGATTTGACCCGGGAGAGTAAAAGCCTTTCCTCCCTCCCTCCCTCCCTCCTTCCCTCCCTCCCTCCCTCCCTCCCCCCTTCCCTCCCGTGCTCTCCAGAATCCAGTGACTCATAATTACCCCAGCCACGCTCTGTAGCTGACAACCGAAACCATCTGCTCGGTCCTCAACCTGGTCCCCTCTGAAGCTGTAGACTCTGTAGACAACACACCCTCCCCAAACCTTGTCCCCGCTGGCTTCTGCCACGCTCCTAGTTGGGTCCCCTCTGGCTCTCTCGCCACTCCCTCCCTTCTTTTCCCACCTGGGGAATCTTGGGTTGCCCGGGCCTCTGGCTCTGCCTCACTCCGCTGTCACTTTCCCAACGCCCTGTGTTTCAGTCACATTTGTCGTTCCAGCTCTGACTCCACATCTAACTCCTGAGGACTGAGCTTGCCTGTGTCTGGGGGACTGGGAGAGTGGATTTCATGCTCACTGATGAACTTGGCCTTTCCCCTCCTGTGATAGGTTCTAGCTCCCCTGACCTCCAAGGTCTTCACACAAGAGGCTCCTGCCTGTCCTGCCTCCCTCCTGCCGTCCCCTGCTCCTTGTCCCCAGCCCTTCTAGAGCCCTGGTCCACTCCTTCACTGCATCTCATCCACTCTCCCTCTTTGTCGTCACTGGATAAGTCAAAATCATCTCAGCACTTCTGAAACATACAGTTGCCGTACGCCACCCCTGGGGATTATGACTGAGCTCGGCTGGGGTGGGGCCAGGCCTCTGTCTTTGGTGGAGCCTCTGCAGGGAGTCAGACCCACAGCCAGTAGAGAAACACTGCAGAAGGCTGAGCTTCCATTCTCCCGTCTCCAGGGTGGAGCCCTCTGCGCCCCTCCCAGCTTCCCGGCCTCCCGGCCTCCCTGACTTTCCCTCCTGACCAACATCCTCCTTCAGTGGGGAGCTTCCCAGACACACTCCAGGCTCAAGTCCACACCTCCTGTTGTGATTTGTCATTTACTTGTTCTGCGTGTTTTCCTGCCTGGGCACCTTCCTGATACTTTCCCACCTGTCAGGAAGGGGCTCCATTCCCTTCTGTGCCCCGTGGATTATTCTTGCAGCACATCCATTGGAGCTGGAGTAGTTTCTCCAAGTGTGGGCTTCTTGTGTGTGTGGCTGTCCCACCACATGCAGGGGCAGCTGCACTGCTCCCTGACACTCCCCACCCCATGCCCACCCCAGGGAGAGACAGATGGAAATTAAATATGGGGTGCGATTTTCAACACAAAAAGACTTGGAAATCACAAGTCATCATTTTTTTCCCTTTGGTGGAAACTTGCCCCACTTAATACCATGCACAATGCATGGTAACCCCGGGAATGTGCTGTTGCCTACCAGAGTCACACTGGCGGGGGGGAGGGACAGGGGCTCGGAGAGAACAGAGTGCGATTCCCATCCCTGCCCTCTCCTCCCACACCGCCCCAGCCCAGGCATTTCAACCTTTGTACCTTAGCTTCACTTGAAAAGCGGGAGTCATTACACAGACTCAGGACTGGAATGAAAATGAAATGGGTGGCACTCGGCCCGTGGAGGACGCCTCACAACTGCCATCCTGCCTTTCCTGCAGGAATGTACTCAGTCAAGTAGGACACCCAGGGACAGTGTTCGACCCCCAGAGCTGGTCCCTCTGCTTCCTCTTGCTTTGTTCAGTCTCTCGCCACTTCTCCCGCCACCCCTCCTCCCTGCAGGGCCCTGTGTGTGGCAGTAAAGCCACAAACAGATGGAGTCGCTGTTTTATTGTCTGACCTCAGAGAAATGACTTAATCGCTGTAGCCCTCAGTGTTATCTTCTGCAAAATGGGATAGTAAGAATAATAATACCTACCTCGTGGTGTTACCGTGAGGGTTTTATGATACTGAGAGCATTTAGTATAGCCCGACACAGAGGGCTTCATATACATCAGTTATTATTAGGAAAAGGGAGGTCTAACCAAACTGCCAATATTCTGGGGAATAAGAAGAAAAGCTGTCGCCCTGATAGGGTGCTTCCCAGGGAGTTGAATTTTCCCTTTTTATCCTTGAGAGGAGAGTACCATGTCGGTGCTGCTAAGTCACACCGACATCGTGGGCAGGAAAGAGCTGGTACACAAATTGAAAGTACAAACTTGCAAAAGGTGGACTCCCCATAGGTGCAGGAGAGCCTCGACTAACCTCTGCCGTGGCCTTTTATTGAAACAATATAGAACAGGTGTGGGGGGGGCCCACGTACAGGACTATGTGCTTAATGATCCCTACGCACTCTGTCCCCGCCTCCACTCCCACCCTGATGCACCTCAAATGTTCGAAGTCCAACAGCTGCTTGCTAATGAAGGACACCTGCTTGCTAATGATCTTATCTCGGAAAGCACTTAGCTGCTTGAGGTCTTGTCTCCAGGCTGCAAAACATCTCCTTGCAGTTCAGGAGATTATCCCATTCCCAGAGCCTTCCTCAAGAAGGGGTGAGTGCTCCTACAAGCATGGTGCTCAGTCTCCTACAGTACCGTATGCCTCGACACTCTGGTAAGTTTTCAATGTGTCATAAAAGATGATATAATTCCTTATTGAATTTAAGATATTAATAATTATACATAATTAATTTAATAGTCCAACTCAATCTAAATTGTCCTTGTCCATTTTTCTTTTTTTAATTTTTGCATTGAGTATGCACTTCCTTACCCAAGCTGTTGCCTTAGGCTTCCAAGGAAGTAGGTGGCTTTGGCCTCTCTTTAGTAGTTTGCAAACAAGAGAGGACATCCATCAAGGTATTATTGGGTCACCTCCCTTCTTGAATAATTCAAATTTAAAGCTGCAAAGTAGCTTGTGTTTCTGACTGTATTCCTTTATGGGTGTGCCCACATGTGGAGAAAAATATAAGGCCAAGGTCTAGAGGTCATTTGGAAGAAGTTTGAATGGTTGGGCATGGTAGAGTAACACCTATATAAACCATAAGAATCTTCTCCCTTCCATGTGGACGATGGCTATGTTGTTTGGATCTTTCTCTGTGGGATTTATGAGGCTGAAAAATTCTTTTCAACTCAGTATAGCCTAGTAGAGTTCTGTGTCATAGCCATATACAACAAGTTTTCTCTTCTGCACAAAAGCTTAACCAACAACGCCAGGCCCCAAGATGTGAACAGGACACCACTAGGAGTGCAGGCATGCATATGTCTCTCACGGACCCTGATTACTTAGGCTTTACATAGGTTAGACATTTGTAGCGTGTCCAGGAAGTGATGACATGAAATAAAGTCGAGCCAAGACTTCTAGACCCATGTCACATCGCAGAAGATGTCAAACTGCTCCCACACCCTCAGATCCCATCTGTTTTCTTTTAGAGCTCAGTGTTAGTTTGTCTCTTAAGCTGGATAAATTTGAAGTTGGATTATCCTTTCCTGATTCCTGTTTATCTGAAGGAGCAGTTAGGCCTGGGCTTTGTGGCTAGGAAGGTGTAAAGTTTGTATAACATTGTTACCTGTTGGATAGAATCTTCTATCCTCAGAAGATAGGACTGAGGGCCCCTAGAAGAGAGAGGGCCATGGGCTCTACCACTGTGAAGAATACTTTATATCAATATTTACCAGGTTTTTAGCACTATGATGAAATAGTTCTCAGTAAAAAAAAAAAAAAAAAAAAGA
>CAUYRH010124221.1:0-30659 GCA_963574655.1 Perodicticus potto | reverse complement strand
GCGCGCCCGCGCGGGGGGGGTGGCGGGGGGGGGGGTCGTGCCCGGGGGGGGGGGGGGGGGTGCCGGGGTGTGGGGGGGCGGTGGGGGTGCACGTGTGTGTGGAGGGATGTGTGGGTGCACGTGTGTGTGGGGGATGTGGGGGTGCACGTGTGTTTGTGGGGTTGTACATGTGTGTGTGGGGGATGTAGGTGTGCACATGTGTGGGTGTGGGGGTGCATGTGTGTGGGTGTGGGGGTGCACGTGTGTGGGGGGATGTGGGGGTGCACGTGTGTGTGTGGGATGTGGGGGTGCACATGTGTGTGGGGGATGTGGGGGTGCACGTGTGTGTGTGGGGCGCACGTGTGGGTGTGGGGGGGTGTCTAATGACCTCTGTTTTTCATGGGTAGAATAAGGAGATGCCAGCAAGACAGTTGACTAGATACCTGGCACTCAGCCCCACAAAAGAAGGAGGAAAACAAATGAATAAACAATTACAATTTACCTGGAGTATCTGAGGGAGAATGCTGAAGTGCAGCAAGGTATTGGAGAAATCCTCATGAAGTACAACAACCCGGGACGACAACACAGAGTGAGAACAAGGCACCCCACCTCTGCTACCCTGTGTCCCCAGAAGGACTGGCTTAGAGCCAGGAGGAATTTCCTCCTGAGGGAAAGGGGTAGGCAGAAGGCCTCTGCCAGCCGACCTTATTACTACAGACACCAGCAGACCCTCTGCGGGAGCATCCCGGAGTCCTTACAGGTCGTGGGCCCAGTTTGCAGAGCTGCCTGGAATTCAGGTGGCCACATTACTTCAGAGTAGAAGCACACATTGTTCACTCCTCACATTGTTCACACCCCCATGACCCAAGCTGCTGCAGCACGGCATTGTCCTGAAACCAAAACAACTGCTGGGGTGTGAGCTGCAATGGGGGCCAACAAGACACTGCCCCTTTATAGCCTTGGGGTTCCACTGACATTTCTCTAAGCCCACAGGGGTGGTGCAATGGTACAAGCCTGGATGCTCAAAGTCTGGGTGCAGGAATGGTCACAATGCAGATCCTGCACAGCAGGGAAGCAAATCCTGGGCCAGCCCAACCAAACAGCCTAGCAAACTACCCATAGCAACTCCCTCCAGCACCCCGGGCTGGAGAAACAGAATGACAGACATGCCCCCAAGCTGCTGAGCCACTGCATGTCCATTTCCATGGCTGGAGAAACAGCTCAGTGGACCATGTGCCCATGCTTCAGGGTAGTACAACGGCTTGGGAGCCTCCCCCTAAGACCGCCAGTCCCCAGGTCAGCCAACCTACTGAGTGCACGCATGTGCCCCCAGGCTGAGAACCAACCTGGCAAGTTCACCTTCAGCATAACTGTACCACCACCACTACAAACTCCCACAGCTGAGATCACTGAGGCACTCACAAACCTTGTTAATGTTGATTACAGTTGAAACTGCATGGAGACCACACTACTATGTTCACACAAAACCAAAGTCCATATACCCTACCCATCTGTCACCCTAGGACCAATCTATAGGAAAATGTCTTGTCTATGAAAGCTACTCTATACAATTTGAAGAGGCAACTATTCTACCAGATGCACAAATGTTAATATAGGGAAACAAGAAACATGAAAATGCTAGGAAACATGATACCTCCTTAGGAACATAATTCTCCAGTAACAGAACCCCAAAAGAAGAAATTATAAAAATCCAGAAAGAAACACTAATAATGATCTGAAGGAAACTTGTTGAGATACAAGAGAATATAGGTAGATAAATCAGCACAATAGGTAAAATAATTCATGATCAGAATAAAGAAATTTAACAAAGAGATAGGTATTATAATACCAAATAGAAAGCCTGGAGCTGAAGTATTCAATGAATAAAATAAAAAAATACAATCAAGAACTTCAAAAACAGAGTATGTCAAATAGAAAAAAAGAATTTCTAAGCATGAAGACAGATCTTTTAAAATAACCCAGGAAGACAAAAAAGAGAATAAAGAATAAAAACGAATGAAGAAAGGCTACAAAATTATAGGAAACCATAACACAAATAAATACTGACATTATATGGTTTTAAAAAGGAGAAGAGATGGGAAAATGCAGAGAAAATCCATTTAATAAAATAATAGCTAAAAGCTTCCCAAATCTTGAGAAAGATATAAACATCCAAATTCAGGAAGTATAAAAGTTCCCAAATATATTCAACCCACAAAGATCCTCTCTGAGGCACAATATAGGTCAAATTTTAAAAAGACAAAGATAAAATTCTAAAATATGTAAGATAAAAGCATTATGTCACATATAAGAGAATCCTCATCAGACTAATAGCAGATTTCTCAGCAGAACCTTTACAGGCCAAGAAAGAATGGGATGAAAGATTCAAGGTGTTGAAAGAAAAATAAAAAATCTGCTAGCCAAGAATAATAAACACAGCTAAGTTATTCTACAGCAATGAAGGAGAAATAGTCCTTCTCAGACAAGCAAAAAAGAACTGAGGGAATTCTTTATTACGAGACTAGGCTTACAGGAAGGGTTTATGGAAGTCCTGCATCTGGAAGCCAAAGGAGGATAATTACCATTATGAAAACATGAAACTGACTGGTGGAGCAGATAAAGAAAGGAGAAAGAGAAAGGAATAAAATCTTTGAATAAAATCTTATCACTGTAGAAAGTGATAAGTTTTTTTTGCTAAACTGCAAAGATAAACAACAAGAGAAGAAAAAAGAAGCAGAGTATACAAAGCAATAAGAAAACAGTTGACAAAATACAGGAATAAGTTCTCGCCTATTTATAATAACCTTGAATATAAATTAATTAAATTCCAATATTAAAAGATATTGACTGGCTGAATGGATTAAAAAACAAGACCCAACTATAGGCTGCCTATGAAAAACTCACGACACCTATAGAGACACACATAGACTGAAAGTAGAAAAAAAAAATTCCATGCAAACAGAATCCATGAACAAGTAAGAATACCTACAGTTATATTAGCTGAAATAGAATTTAAGTCAAAACTGTAAAAAGAGACAAGGCAGGTCATTACATAATGATTCAGCAAGAGACTATAACAAGTATAAATATATATTCACCCAATACTGGGGCACCCAGACAGGCAAAGCAAATATTATTAGATATAAAGGGAGACATTAATTCCAATACAATAATAGTTGGGGACTTCAACACTCCACTGTTGGCCCTGGGCAGACTGTTTTGACAGAAAATAAATAAAGTGGATTTAAACTGCAGTATTGACCAAATATACATATAAGACATTTTAGAAAACATTTCATCTAACAGCTATAAAATACACATTCTTTTTTCATCAGCACATGAAACATTCTCCAGGATAGACCATTTCTTAGGTTATGGAACAAGTCAAAACAAATTTTTAAAACTCAAAATTATTTAAATATCTTTTCTGATCTCAATTGAATAAAAGTAGAAATCAATAACAAAAGGAACTTTTATAACTGTACAAATTCATGGAAATCAAACAACATGCTCCTGAATAACCAAAGGGTCAATGAAGACAAAAAGAAGATAATTTAAAAATTTCTTGAAACAGATAAAAATAAAAACACAATACTAACAAAACCTATTGGATACAGTAAAAGCAATACTAAGAGAAAAATTTATAGTAATAAATGCCTACATTAAAAAAGTAAAGTGATTTTATAACTTATAATACACTTCAAGAAACTAGAAAAGCAAGAACAAATCAAACTCCAAATTAGTAGACATAAAGAAATAATAAAGACAGAAAATTAGAGAAAAAAAATTTAAAATAAAGATTAGAGCAGAAATAAAATTGAAACCAAAAATTACAAAAGATCAAAACCCCAAAATGTTGCTGGCTTGAAAAAATAAAAATAGACAAAACATTAGCCAGGCTAAGAAAAAAGAAGAAAAAAACTAAATAAAATCAGGAATAAAAATGGAGACACTACAAACGACACCACAGAAATTAAAAGGATGATTAGAGACTAATATGAACAACTATATGGCAACAAACTGGAAAATCTAAGTGGAAAATCTAAATAAACCAATAATTCATAACAAGATTGAATGGGTAATAAAAAATCTCCCAGCAAATAATAAAAGTCCAGAACCACATGGATCACGTCACTGCCGGATTCTACCAAACATTTAAAGAGTAGTAATACCAGCTTTCCTAAAATTATTTCAAAGAATTGAAGTGGAGAGGAATTTTCCAAACTCATTCTCTTAGACCAGCACTATCATTACACTAAAACCTGACGTCAAAAAACTACCACCCAATATCCTTGATGAACAGAGGAAAAATTTGTTAATAAATACTACCAAACCAAACAAATTAAGAAAGCAGTTCCGGCTCGGCGCCTGTGGCTCAACAGGCTAAGGCGCCAGCCACGTACACCTGAGCTGGCGGGTTCGAATCCAGCCCGGGCCGCCAAACAACAATGACGGCTGCAACCAAAAAAAAATGGCCGGGCGTTGTGGTGGGCGCCTGTGGTCCCAGCTACTTGGGAGGCAGAGGCAGGAGACTTGCTTGAGCCCAGGAATTGGAAGTTGCTGTGAGCTGTGATGTCACAGCACTCTATCCAGGGTGACAGCTTGAGGCTCTGTCTCAAAAAAAAAAGAAAGCAGTTCCATCCGCAATAGCTGAAAAGTAAATAAATGAATAATCTAGGAGCAAATTTAACCAAAGAGTAAAAGATCCTACAAAGAAAACTGTAAAGTACTGATAAAAGAAATTGAAGAGGATCAAAAAAAAAAAAAAAAAGAGGAAGAAGAAGAAGAAAAGAAGAAATGGAAAGATACCCATGTTTATGGATCAGAAGAATTAATATTTAAATGGCCATATTATACAAAGGACCAAAAGGATCTGCAAATTTAATGCAATTCTTATCAAAAACCAATGACAGTCTTCACAGAAAGAGAAAAAAAAAATTCTAAAATTCTGCTGAAACTGCAAAAGACCCCAAATAGTCATAGCAATCCTGAACAAAATAAACAAAAACAGGAAGCTGGTGATATCACACTACCTGATATACTACAAAGTAACCAAAACACATGGATTTAGCATAAAAATAGACCCATAGACCAATGGAGAATCCAGAAGTAAGTCCATGTATTTACAGCCAGCTGACTTCTGACAAAGTCATCAGGAACATTCCCTAAGGAAAGAACAGTCTTTTCAAAAAATGTTAGGAGAAGTGGATATTCATATGTCAAGAATTAAAATTAGAACCCTATCCCACACCATAAATGAAGATCAATGCAAAATGGGTTAGAGATTTAAATGTAAAACCTGAAACTATGAAACTACTAAAGGAAAACATAAGGAAAATGCTTCAGGACATTGGTCTGGGCAAAGATTTTATGCATAATACATCACAATTGCCAGCAACAAAAGCAAAAATAGACAAATGAATTAAATTCACACTGAAAAGGTTTTGTACAGCAAAGAAAACAACCTACAAAGTGAAGCGACAACATGATGGAAGGGAAAAAACACTTGCTAATGACTCATCTAACAAGGTATTAACATCCAGAAAATACAAGGAATTTAAATAATCAGCAGCAAAAATAACCAATTGATTAAAAACGGCAAATGATCTGAACAGACACCTCTCAAAAGGAGACACACAATTGCCCAACACGTGTATGATAAGATGCTCACAATCACTAATAACAACAGCAAATCAAAATCACAATGAGATCTCACCTCAGTTAAAAAGACTGTTATTGAACTGACAAAAATTATAAATGCTGGAGAGGATGCCGAGGAAGGGGAGCTCTCAGAGACCGTGGCAAGGCCTGTTAGCACAACCATCATGGAAAACAGTATGGCGGTGCCTCACAAAACTAAAAATACAACTACCACGTAATCCAGTAACTCTGTTACTCTATATACTCCAAAGGAAAGAAAATCCATGTATTGAAGAGACAGCTGCACTCCCGTACACACGGAAGCACCATTCACACTCTTCACAATAGCCAAGACGTGGAATGAACCTAGTGTCCATCCACAGATGAATGGGTAAGGAAAACGTTCTACATACATGTGCAATGACATTATGCTAAGTGAAATAGGCTGTCAGAAAAAATTACCACATGTTCTCACTTACGCGTGGAAGCTGAAAACCCAGAGCTCCCAAGAGCAGAGAGTAGAACAGTGGGTATCACAGGCTGAGGTGGGGCCGGGCAGGGAGAAGTCGGTGACAGGTGCATAACCGTAGCCAGGTGAGAGACACTAGTTCCAGTGGATTGCACTTGGGTGATTATAGGTAACAGCAATTTACTGTGTATTTTCACAATAAAATGTAATAAAACACGAGAGAAAATTACGAATGTTCCCAACACAAATAATAAACGTCTGAGGTGAAGGATTTGCTAATTACCCTGATTTAATCACAACATCTTGTATGCATATATCAAAGTACCACACTGTACCCCATAAATATGGATAATTATGTGTCAAAAGCAATAATAAATTTAATTATTTAACTTGATTTAATAATTAATTTTAAAAATAAAATTTTCCAATTATCTCATTTATCCTAGCATCCCCAAACAATAAATCCTCAGGAATATATCTAAATTAAGATGTGTAAGACCTCTACAAAGAAAATCTTCAAAATATTAGAGAAAGAATTAAAGAAGACATAATAAACATTGATACATGCCATAATTAGGGTTTGGGAGACTCAGTGTTGTGAAAGCATTTTTCAGGAAGGTGACAGGCTGATTCTAAAATCTGTACAGACAGGTGAAACTTACTAAATGTAGACTATAAATGTCTGTACACAATAACTTAGAAAATGCCATGAATGCTATGTCAACCAGTTCAATGAAAATATTTCAGATTGTATATAAAACACACACATTGTACCCCCATGATTACATTTATGTACACAACCATGATATAATAACAAAAAAAGGAAAAAAAAATAAAATCTGTACAGAAAAGGGGCAAGAATAATGAAGATGGTCTTGAATAAGGAGACAAAATCAGAAGATTTACCATATCAGAGATCAAGACTTAACTGCAAAGCCATAAGAAATAAAGATGATATTAGCTCGAAGAAAGAGCTCCAGACCCGAGGCGGAGTAGCAGCTCTAAAGGCAGCACACACACCTGTCTGCAAATCACCTGGTGCAGAAACAGCCATAAACAGCACTGGATCAAGTGGCATTCGTACGAAAAAAAGATACTAAATCTTGTTCTCTCCTTCACACTACACAGAAAATTAACACCACATGGGTCAAAGACCTGTATTTGAAGGGAAAAAACTACATGATATCTAGATGACAACGTAGGAGATTATCTTACGGATTAGAATTCTTCGATAGCAACCTACAATCTTTAGCCCTAGAAGAGCAGACTGATAATTTGACTTCATTAAAAATTAAGAACTTCTACAACTTAAGAAAACAATTTTTATAAACAGGCAAAAGGCTTGAATAAGCACTTCACACACACACACACGGCACTCATAAGCCCGCTTTCACAATATATCTAAATTAGGTTCAAGGGCAGGTGAAACAGGCATGTGAGACAGAGTTATTGTAATTATTTTCCCCGTATTTCCCTAATTTCACTCTTCACAGGAGAGCAACTTTGTGCGTTTCAGTCAGAAATGAGTAATGTCCTGTTTGTGGAAAAGGAGACAGCACGGTAGCTGTTCCTTTCTGAAGTCATGCGGCGCATTCATGAAATCGCCTCCAGGAAACAGCACCCTCTTTTCCAAAACGTGTCATACTCTTGATTGGCACTCGTTCCAAGCTGGCGTTTGTGGTAACTGAGTGACACGGAGTGAGGAGAGACGCGATCAGACACTGCTGGCTCAGAGCTGCTCTGCCGCTGCAGGCAGGATGATCTGGGTAAGGTTCTTAACCTCTCTGTTTTCTCATGCAAGATAATGGGCACAATAACATCTTTATCTCAAATTCAGTGAAGGGGGTTACATGAGCTGAGAGATGTGAAAATACCTGCATAGATTATGGCACAGAAGTTTTATGTGCACACGAAGAGAAGAGAGGCAGACAATTTCCTGAATCTGGAAATACTGCCTGCATTAGTTATTTCCATAATTTAAAATCACTATTCTTTATTTGTTTCTATTTATGAAGAATGATGAATATTATCAGCAATGAATGCATGCTCCCAAAAGATGGCCATTTATCATTTCATGTATTTGGGTGTCTGTCTGGACATCAGATAGAGGTTAACTACAATGTGTATGGTGCCTCTTACAACATATTTATTAGAGAAATGCTAAAAACCTATTATAGGAGGAGCAGTATCTAATAATCAATATAATAATTGTAACAAATCAGAGAGAATCTTTTTGAAGAATTACCATGGTAAGAGTGGATCAGAGTAAAGCAAGCAACTAAATTGGCCTTACATGACAGCATAATCTTGAGGGGAAAATTGAGAGTCAAGAAAAATTTCCTGACTGCAATTTCCTCACCTGAGCCAGAATCCCCGTGACCTATGTCCTGACATTATCTTTGCAAAACAATTTCCTTACCTAGAATGTTCCTTCTCATATCCCTGCCCAGAAAATTGTTACTCGACTTTTGAAATCACATATTCACCCAATCAACAACGTTTAAAAAGCACTGAAAATGTATGAAATGCTTTTCTGGGCACCAGGAACAGAAACTGACCACGTGCTCGTGTGCCCAGTCTCTGCAGGAGTGTCCCTGCAAAGCCTCCCCAGCGCTGCTTTCTGCCCTGCGCTTTGACCTCTGAGTGCACACGTGGTACCAGATACCACCTCTGACTTCCTAAGGCCATTTCCCCACTTGGCAGGGGGCACCAGAAGACATCAGGCTAGATCTGTTCATCTTTTCTTCCCCAGGGCACAGCTCGGAGTCTGACACATAGCGTGTGCTCAATAAAGACTTTCTGAATGAATTATTCCTTCTTCATGAGGTTTTGATACAGTTGAATCTACTGAATGATTTTCTTAATGAATATTAGAGAAATGAAACAATTATACTCAAGAAAATTACATCTTTTTGATACATTCTTTGTTGTTTTTTTCTTATTTTCTTAGCATTTTATTAATAGTCCTAGCAGCAGCTTTCAAAATGCCCAGGAAGATAACATAAATTGTTTTTGAAGAGATGAATAGCATCAATATAGGTGAAATGAAGCCTGATTAGTGTTTTCTAGTTTGAAATTATGAGAATCTTTGAAAAAATGTAATGAGCTTCCATTTAATTGGAAATAGCTATGTGTATAAATGATTTAATATACCAAGGCATTTGTTAAAGTTTCTATAACAATCAACAATATTCATCCAAAAAGATGAAGTGGTAAAAGGCATTCACAGGATTTATCTTCACAACACCAAAGTCTGGTACATCCTGCAAATAAGGGTAACATTGTTTACTTAAAAACACTCAATACAGACCTAAAAGTGTCCCCAGGTCCCTAAAAGCATGCTGAACTGCCATTGGAAAAATGACAACGGAAACAAGGAAATATTATTTGTGCTAAGAAAAAAAAGGGGAGAAGCAACCAATCTTTAAGTAAGCATAAATATCTCGAGAACTATAAAGCTAAAGAAAAACAATTCCTATCTACTTAGTTTGAACTCAATGAAGTATTTTGCCTTTAGTCATCTTGCTAAAAATTACATAGAAAAAAACTGCAAAGCGAAAGCACAAAGGTACCTACTTGGTCTGGTGCTTTGAGCCTTTGAGGTGGGCGTGATACTGTTCTATGGAGTTCAGGGAGACACTGCAGATGGTACATCTGTAATTGCGCCTAAGACCTGTGGACAACAGACAGACCTTGTTAGCGGCGTCCACCCGTCAACCATGTGAATGAACCCCAAACATCCCCAGAGGTTCAGCATCTGAGAGGCCATCAGGTCGACCCCACCCACAGCCCTTCAATCCCTCCCTCCAGAGAGCAGCCAGCAGGCCCCCGAATGGGAGGGTGAATAGGGACATGTCAGAAGCAGCTCACTCTGCTTCTAGATGGTCCAGAGTATGAGAGCATCCATCCTGAATTGAGGTAAAATATTTCTGGACATTTTCTATCTCAAACAAAAGAGCATTATACTTTCCCCTTAAAGTTTGATGTCCTCTCTGCAATGAACTTTGAGATTCCAGAGAAAAACTGTCCCCCCTCCTTTCTCACCTCCCTTCACTTCATTCATTTATGTTCCACTTCTAGGATCCTCTTATAAAATGCACTACCCAGGAGATGGATAATATATCAGGCTGGTTCATATGGAATCTTTTCACCAGGGAGTTTAGAAGACAATCTACTCATCCAAGTGTTCATTGATTTAATTAATTCATTAATACAGCATCAAATTTAGACCAGGGTCTAGGCATCCCAAGATGAGTAACGCGTTGTTCTTTGCTTCACAAAGTTTAGTAAAAATACTGACTGTTTCAGCGTGGAGCCCCAACCAAGTCACAGCACCCATGTGTAACATCTATCAAGTAAACTTTTATTCCCTTCACCTTTTTAACCTTCCTCCCTGCGTCTCTCAGCCCTGAATAAACCAGAATCCACCCATCAAGGTAAAAGAGGAAAAGCAAAAGCCTCAGAAGGAAAAAAAGCAGAAGCTCCAGACAAAGACAAAGGGAGGAACCTCCCACAGTGGGCAGCGCAGACAGACTTGAGCTGGCAGAGGGGGACTCAGTCTCCATCAGTTCCGGAGATAGTTACATGTTCTCTCCATCCTAGATATACTAACTAAGGCAATGGAGAGTTCAGATTTATGAATGTGCAAAGAACTGTTTACTACTTAAAAGTAAGTGAAAATTCATTAAATTGTCCTAGTTTCTATCCAAAAGTTGGGAAAGAATAAACCCACAGAGACAGTCTGAATAGGTGAATGGAAGACGAGAATCGAGTTACTTTCCGATCACATCAAATCCAGCAAGTCCTGTGAACCGCATGTGACATGTGACAGTGCTCCCAGAACCGCTCTCGTGCCCACACTTGTGGACAAAGAGTAGGGCTTCCTGGAGGCGTCCAGGCACTTTGCAGAGGAGCCTATTTGGAATGGACGTGGTGAGCTGGGTCGTCTAGTGTAAGAACTTGTGTTTGTTTCAGTAACATAATTAGGCACTGACTTAGCTAATTGCTCAATTAAGAGTTATTTTAATTATGGGGAAAAGACCTACAAAGAAACCGCAAATATCTGGGATCTTCTTAGGGAGCAATCTAAGAGACCCACCACTTTCTAGGCACAATCCACACATCTCAGTTCCCCCAAGCAACTAATCTTGAACTAAAGTAAGTGGATGCATCCTCCAGCGATGACGATGAAATGCAGAATCCCAGCAACAGTATCTGGAGATTATGACGCTATGAGCCTTAGACGGGGCTTGGAAATGCACAACGATTTTAGACTGTAACCCTCAACCCCACTTGACAAAGATCTCTGAGAAAAATTACAGTCCTTTTGAGAACTTGGATCTGTCAGAATAATACTGGATCTTATTTTCCAAAAAAAGCTATTCCATAAAAACAGCTGTGCTTACATGGTCTTTCTATTTCACAGGTATGCATAATTCAGAAAGATTACCTGGTTCCTAAACTCAGAGTCTGTAAACTCAGGACCAGCATGCTAGCTGTCTGAATGCTTCTACAGGCCTGACCCATTCTCCTCTTTTATGCATGGAATCAAAATATGAAAACCAGCTTTTGGCTTTCTCCCTCCAGACTTCTCCATCAATTTTGTCATAATAAATGGTAACTACTATTCATCAATATATGGGACTTCTTTGGACTAATCAAAGGTCTCCTCATAACAAATGGGGGTTCAGCTTAGCAATGGGCATAAATATTTATGTTTTAAAATGGGCAATTTTTTAAGAACTCCAGCAAATCTTTAAAAAAGACTCTGATCCGGTGCTTTCCATAATAGTTCTCATGCTCTGCAGCCAAGCAGAGTCGTGGGCAGGAAATGTTTGGCACTTTATTCCAACGGGAACTTCGAGGATTATAAACTGGCAAGGCAGTGCATATAAACAAGAACAAAAGCAAAGAAGGGGCAGAGCAGTCTCCCCAACACATGACACTGTGTCCTTGGTGGGAACTTGGTGCTTTATTAATGCTCAGTTGAAATCCTAATTACTTTGGAATTATGTGGCTCTCTTTCTCCTTAGAGAACTAGAGAATCTTATATTAAACCACAAACGCTAACTTTCTCATTCATTTTCAGCACACTACCACATGAAGCGTATTCTAAAACCTTTGTGGACCAAAGGGTTATTTCTGCAGGGTTGCCCGATGTATGTTAGAAAAGTACAGTCCCTGCGTGCAAATAGCTGACAGATAGTCCCATTGGAGAGAGAAGTCACATATGCAATTAGCAACGTTGCAAGGTAGACCATTAAAAGCACCACAGTGAGGACAAATTGAAATGTTAGAGGAACTAGAAGGCTATTTCTAATTCAAAGGATATGGAATAGCTTGAAGATGCATCACTTTTGTGTTTCAACTTCCTAGCACAATGTTACTAAAACAGATGGCCCTGAGAAGTTTAGCTGTATGTGACTACTTGATGTGTCTTTTCAAGCCTGGTAAAGCTAGATGTCCCCATGACATCCATTGTATCTATTCTACATATGTGTTAAAGAAACATCACTGAGCCTTTATTGTGGTGCCAGATATTCTGCTGATGTCAAAAATATAGGCAAGAATAAGACAGAGTATGTTTCATTATGGAGCTCATCAAAGAGAAATATAAGAGACTGAAAAACATGCTTAAAGGCTGGGAAAGTGTCACATGGGGAGCAAACAGGAGAATGAGGGAGAAAATCAATAGGAAGAAGGTGATTTCTGGATAGGATGGATCAACAGAATTCTCTGAAAAGTATGAGATGAAACCAGGGATGGCAGCCTGTGATGTGAATAACAGGGAAAGTCTTTCAGGGGGAGTGAAAAGCAAGGATAGGAGGCCAGACTGGAAATGGACTTGAACAGAATGAAAGGTGGTGAAAGAAAACACACACAACATCCTGTCTACCCAAAATTCTCTGTCCAGCAAAAATGTCCTTCAAAACTAAAGACTGATGAAGAACACTCTTAAAAACTAAGAGAAGAGTTTGGCAACCAGTGTGTACTACAGAAATGCTTCATCTAGGTCTTCAAATGGAAGGAAATGACACCAGATGTAAACTCAAATCTACAGGGAAAACATGACACAAGACATTCTTCATGTATGTATCTATCTTTTAAAATTCCTCTTATTTGAAGACAGCAAATAAGATAAAGCAAAAACTATAATATATTGCACACTGCAGTATTTATGATGTACACACATGTAAAGCAGATAGGAGCAGAAGCTCAAGAATAGGTTGGAGCAGAACAGTGCTGTTGAGAGATGACGTTCACGTGCAATCGCATAATATTAACTCTAAACTAACAGTGTAACTTGAGGATATGTACAGCAATCCCTTAAAACAACCATTACACAAACTTAAAGAAAGAAAACTAAAAAGCATATGGAGAAAATAAAATACAATAAAGAGTATTTGACTCACCCCTCCCCCCAAAAAAGGCAGGAAAGAAGAAACAGAAAGATAGGAAACACATGAAACAAATAGAAAACAAATTCCAAATGAGAGAGCTAAATTCAACCTGATTGAAAGTTACTTACATATAAATGGATTAAACACCCCAAAGGCCGAAACTGCCAGACTGGATAAAAAGCATGATCCAAACACACACTGAATTCAGAAAGTGCACTTTGTACACATATAAGTCTAAAGTAAAAAGACATAAAATACCATGGTGATACGCCATGAACACAGTGGGTTTGGGAAGGTAGGAATGCCTACATTAACATCAAACACAACAGACTTCATGGCAAGACATTTTTACCAGGGATAAAGAAGATGCTTTGTAACGAGAAAGAAGGAACTTCAACAGGAGAACCTAACAATTCTAAACACAAGTTAGCCAAAACTAAAGCCTAAGAACACCTCCCAACATCTATTAAAATTAAATGCATACATTTAAATGTGAAAGCTAAAATTATAAAGCTTCTAGAAAAAATATAAAAGAATATCTTCATAAGCTTGGAATAGGCACAGATTTCTTAGGAAACAAAATGTATTGATCATTAGAAGGTGACAAATTGGATTTTATAAACAGTAAACGCTTCTGCCTGTAAAAGACACCATTAGGAAAACAAAAAGCCGCTGCCTGAGGACAAAGTGCTTGCGATACACATCTCATACGGGACTTGTTTCCAGAATATACAATGAACTCCTCCAAACTGATAATAAAAAGACAATCTTTCACATGAAAGCTAATAAAAAAAAAGACAGTCTTTCTTTTATAGACAATAGATCTATCAATCTATTTTTTAAAAGAACACAATATTTGATCAGATATGTCACAAAACAAGATGTGAAAACGTGTTCGGCATCCTTTGTCACCAGAGAAATGAAAATTAAAAGAACAATTTACACCATCTCACACACATCACGAAACGTAACACCAAGTAAAATAACGCCAACCACGAGCGGCCGTGTGGAACAAGTGAGATCTCACACACTCCCCAGGAGACGGCGGGACTGGACACCTACTTCTGAAAACCAACTGATAGTCTCTGATAAAGTTAAACATACACATACCCTGTGACTCATGATGTCCAGGAGTAGAAATTCTACCCTGAAGGAATAAAAACATACTATTAAAAAAAAAAAAGATCTGTACAAGAACATTACTAGCAGCTTTATCCAAAATAGCCAAAAGTGCAAAAAACCCCAAGTGTTTATCAACACAAAACCTGATCAAATCATAGTGTATTCATGTAATGGAATAATACCTAGAAACTAAAAGACAGTGAGTGATGAAAGCAACAATGTATGAGTTAAAGGAGTCCCCAAATCGTACCATGTAGGTAAAGCAGTCGACAGACAAGGGCACAGGCACTAGTCACATAAAACTCAGGAACCACAGAGCTGCCGTGTATTAACAAAATTCAGAACAGTGTTACTTTGGGGATGATTAGAGTAATGACAATGTTCTGATCTTGATTCGGGATGGTTGTTTCAGGGTATCTCATTTACCAAAATTCACTGTACTGTGTATTCAATATCTGTACATTCCACTGAATTTAAAACACATAAAATGCCAGAGGGATGTGGTTCTACACAGAAACCTCAGCCAACTAGAAGCTTTCCTTTAGTCAGTTTCTATTCTCTTTGACTCACGGCAACTTTCATTGTTTTGATTTAATAGAGAATAAACCTCATATTTACACTGATGCTTTTACAACCCTTCAACACTGGAAGAAACATCCACATAGGTTCTGTAGTATAATGTTCACTAAAGTTTTGAAATACAAAAGTCAAAACAATAAGGCATTTGTTTTTTAAGTATTTTCTTCCCCATTAAACATCCATTAGACAAAATATCCCTTATCTGGATTTGACATCTATCATTAAAACTAAAAAGCTAACACTATGGCATACAAAAGCACTATTGTGCTTACTTTACCCAGTCACTCATCTACTTTTTGCAACATCATTAAGAGTAGATATTTATACACTGATTTAACAGATGAGGAAACCACGGCACAGAAACTATGCCTAAAATCACCAAGCTAGCCCGGTACTAGCTGTCTTGAGCTGGTGCCTTCTGGCCAGGACTGCATGCTCTCCCCACACACAATGCCCCTTTGATAGGTGCCTAGAAGAGAACCACAGAGGTATGGCAGGCTCCACAGACCATCCAGTCCAGGAGCCACACACCTGTCCATTTGACAGGTGAGAATCACAAATTCCAGGTCTTGTCCCCAGATGGCTGTGATTTGGTCAGTTTAGACTAGAATACAGAAATCTAAATTCTGTATAGCTGCAAGTTTTGAGGAAATCATTCGTGTACCCCGAAACCCCATGTGGAATGTATGAATCTGTTACGTTGACAAGCAGAACTGATTTCTGTATCTGCCCTGACACCACTCACCAGCAGAACTCCTTGCACTTGGAGGCTGTTCTTTCTTAAGTCCAGCTGAAGTCTGCCCACTGGCTTAAGCTCTGCTATGTGGGAGCCCCAGCACAAGTTTATTCCCACCTATTCAAATACATCAACTACTTGAAGAAAGTTATTATGCCCCTAAGGGCTCTGTTTACCAGGCTGAAGGTCATTAACACTTCACAGTGTTCTTCGCTGTAATGCGCACTCGTTCCCGTCATCTCTGTCATTGCCTTCTGAACAACATTTCCTGTTTGTTGATGACCTCCTTAAACTCTGATCCTCAAACTGAAGGCCATTTCCATTAGTGCAAAGTAAGGAAGGATAGTGATGATAGCCTTTGCATCGTTATTTCTATCAATACCTTTAAGGCTTTGTATATAAATGTGTATGTGAACCCTGACACCCTGTAAGGAATCTATACTCATACTGAACCTGCTATCAATCAATTCTCCTAAGTGATTTTTACACAGGTCTCTGCTGAGTCTTCATTTGCTCTGCCTTTATCCCTGGTTACTTGGGTGTTACTGTTTGTCCCCATTGGATTCCATCTCAACGAGTTCTACCTATTTCTCTAGGGACAGCAATAATTCAGCTCTTGTGTCAATTATGATCAGGTGGTAGTGGCCACCTAGGGTACTCTGAAAGGATGACGGCCCCCGCCCAGCTGACAAGGAAGGGACGCCATGGTCTATTAGCCACATCTGTCCCTGGTGAGGGCAGGGTGCCAGTGGTGTGCTTTTCCTTGCATGCCACACCACTCCAGCATGCCAATATGAACTGTAGAACACAGCAGCAGCCTGGGGCATCAACACCACATAGGAGGCATCTAATGCCATGGGGGTGGTTAGGGCACCTATGGAGGTGGAGGAGATGAAGGGGGGAAAGTCCAGGAGACCCAGGGAGTGCATGGCACAGAACCACAGCACCGCTTGTTATACAGCCACTTTTGATCTGCTCTCCTGCCTGATGCACGAGGCAGGAGCCAGGACCTCACACAACTCCAGCTTCCTCAAGATCCTGGGCCAGACGCCTGTGCAGGAGCCAGTGCAAGAGCCAGGACAAGCCTGCAGGTCTCCCTGCCCCCTGGGTCACTGGGGCTGAGGGCACCAAGACATGGACACAGCCCCCAGTCTGTCTTTGCATTTCTCTACCTCACCACCGTTTTTCTTTCCTGGCTGCAGGCCCAACACTGGATGCAGGAAAACCAAACCAAACCAAACCAAACCAAACCAAACCAAACCAGTCTTAGGCAGACTGTCTCAGCAACTCCCATAACTGCATAAGGTGTAATCCCTATAAATACATTTTTTGCTCTTAGTCCACATCAGTCTTGCTGGTTTGCACGCCTCATCTTGCCCCAACTGATACAGAATATAGAATTTGGTATTAATAGGATCAAGGAAGTCAAGACACTAAAGCTTTTCTAAGAGGATGAAAGGGTTGTTATTATCACATTTAATCCTCAAAACAACCTTATGAATAATATTAGCTTTTTTGACAGATGAGAAAACCATGGTTTAAAGACACTAAAGTCATAAAACTACCAAGTGGAAAAGTCAGATCTGACTCTATTTATTTCTGATTTCAAAATTAGTTACCTTAATAACTACACTAGGGCTTTTAAAATGAAGATAGGAGCGAGGGAGAAGAACAACAACCCTGTGTTTTAAAAAAAAAAAAAAATCCACCTTATTTTGAAACTAATCTGTGAAACAGGTTAAGCTTGGTGCTCTGGTTGAAATGGGGGTTGAGAGGTCTGAACAGCAATCAGCTCCCCATCAATTCTTGGCGCAGCACTTAGGCCGGCCCAAGTAAGGGGCCACCACAGTCTGCCATGTTACCCTCATAAGGATAACTTGAATTTCAGTCTTCTGCGATGGCCACGGACCCTCCCTGGAGGTTTATCTAAGGAAACCTCACCAAAATGTTAAAGAGCCTGTATTCTGTTATTACTCCATGCAGCAGACTTGCCAATGTACAGGATATTTAAATACTTAGTTTTCTGAATTCATCCCGCTGCCTGCAGGCATAGACTGCAGGGTACCAAACAGTCAATTAAACAAAGAACACACATTTTCTAAAACAATCCTTCCTTTTTTTAAATAGTATATATGCAAAGCTTTGAAAATGGAGTCAGGAAGCAAATGGCTTTGCATCTTCAAAAGCTGTTTCCAAACAAATAAAACCTAAAGCTAAGGAATAAATTTATTCTCAGTAATTAAAAGACAATTTTAGCGCTGTGGGATGCCTGACCCAAGAAAAGGCTGGAAAATCGTCACCCTGCTGTGAGATTTCAGAAGGGACAGAGTAGATTATTCTCAATATTGAAAGAGCTGTTTTATTGGAAGAAGGTTTAGATATATTCTCTCTGGCAGGGGATAGATGATAGATTTTATACTTAGAGCAAATCAGTCCTTATACAACTTTTGTTCCAATCTTGGAGGTGGTCACCATAGCACACTGCCAAGTAAACCAAGGAACTGAACTTTACTTTTTGTTTTTGCATCTGAATTGTATATTAAGAAAACAGAAATAGACCCACTCTGAGGTGACCTATTCATTGTAATTGTATGAAAATGAATTTAACCATTACATTAAACAGCAACATAGAGGGGAAATATCTTCTTGGTCTGGGTTTACAGGTGATGCAAATGGAACTCACAGAACACAAAAGACGCTTGCTCTTTAAGTCCCACGGTGGTGTCACAGATCTCAGTGGATACAGACAAGCTACACAGCACAGCACGGCAATTTTTTATGTAAAGTGTTTTCATAAAATTCATTTTTCCATGACACAGTTTTTTCTTTTTGGATTTTTTTTTAAATTTAAATTGATATGAGGGTATAAACGATTAGGTTTCAATGTTTGCATTTATCAGGTAAAATCCCTGTTATAGTTGCATCCTGCTCCCAGGAAGTGTGCCATGTACCCTTACATAATGCCCATGAAAGGGAAGCTCACCAATCCCTTTCCCTCCTCCCCCTCCCCCAACTTGAATTGAACTGAATTCTTCTGTGTGGGCATGTATTCATCTACTGGCTTCATATTAGTATTGAGTACATTGGATACCTGCTTTTCCATTCTTGAGATACTTTTAGTAAGAAGAAAGTGTTTCAGCTCCATCCAGGTAAATACAAAAGATGTAAAGTCTTCATCTTTTTTTTAAGACTGACTAGGATTCCATGGTGTCCATATACCACAGTTTATTAATCCATTCATAGGCTGATAGGCATTTAGGTTGTTTCCGCATCTTGGCAATTGTAAGTTGAGCTGTGATAAACAATCTAGTGCAAACGTCCTTATGATAAAATGATTTCTTTTCTTCTGGGTAGACGCCTAGTAATGGGATTGCAGGATCAAATGGAAGGTCTATTTTGAGTTCTTTGAGGATTCTCCATATTTCTTTACAAAGAGGTTGTATTAGTTTGCAGTCCTGCCAACAGTGCAAATGCATAATGTGATTTTTGAATACAGATTGCCTCATGCCTGAAATGGGTTATACTCAAAACACCAAGCTGTGGATTATGTCATCAAGTCACACAATGGGTTAAATTAAAGCTCAAACAGTGACTTGTTACTATCTGGGGTGGTAGAGAGTGGTATACACAGAGGGTGCCAAAAAATGTATATGCACTTTAAGAAAGGAGAAAACTATTAATACTGTAATACTGAACATATACCAATAACGACAGATGAACGCAAGCCGTGTTGAGCACCTCCTGTAGTTGTGGAAGTCTAACATGACTTGAGCATTACAATTTTAATACAGTTTTTCCTTTTTTAGTATGTGCATACATTTCTTTGGTACCTCTGACAGAGGCCTAAAGGAGCAAGCCCAGAGTAGCCTCTTCCCTCCTCGTCTGCCCTCCAATGGCGGCTCCTCCAGTCACTTCTTCCCAAGGAAGATTCTTGGCCCCTACAATTTCCTGTCAATAGAGGTGACAGGTCCACAGCTCTCAAAGAATTATGATAGTTTCCTCTTAGCTGCATCTGCCAAGGATATAGTGACCGTCAGCTCTGCTGGAAGCCCTAATGCGTCTTTACCAACCTTGGCGCTGGAGCTGCACCTGCTACCTGGCCAACCCAGAGGCCCAGGGACTCGAGAGCAGCGCTGGCAGTGATTCTCAACAAAGCTAAAAAGGAGGCGGCCAAAGTATCAACTGTCATTGTCTCCTTCTCATCACTCAACCAATCAGACTGTGTTGGTGCCCTCTTTTCCTCTCTGTCGTTCACATACAAGTTGGCTGTCGGGAGCTGAGGTATAATCTTCAGAGTCTGTCCAGCTCTTTGGTAATCCTTCTCCCTTGCTTGAAGACATACATGACTCTCACAGTCAGTCTTTATTTGCTTTCAGAAGCCGGCCGGCCACAGGCTGTGTTAAGTTTGGCTGAATGCTATTCCCCTGCATCACTGGTCTTTTAATAAAGATATTTGAAATTATCTTCAATGCCAGAAGAAAACGCCTTTAAAGTTGTTGGCCAGTTTGGGTGGAGAGAGCTTTATGAAGACAGTGGCCCTGAATCGCCTGGAAGGAGCCAGAAGTTCCTTCCCCACCTTCCTCCTCTGAGCCTACCTGACGGGGGTGCCCAGATGCCTGGCAGCCCCGCTGTGACTTTAAAAAGTGATTTTTCTGGGAACACATGACAGGAGACCTCCCATACAATTATGCCGGTGGATTTACCTATTTATAGAAACATACCTGACTTCGTTTAATTTACAACGTAACAGAGAATCCACCCCAATGGTTGATATTTGGAAAACAAAAATATTGTAAGGAGTTTAGAAAATGACTATACTTCAATAATTTCCAATTATATTTGGGCCTGAAATGAGTAGGAGACAAAAGAAATCAAAGAGTAGAGCACCAGCTACAGGTCATTTTCACGGGAGCACTTCACACTCCCCCATTTTCACCCTATTTTTATTGGACCCTTATGTGTCTCCCTTCCCTAAACTGGAGACGACTTTACCTACTACAGAGTTGACATGAAAATTAAATGACTTAATTAATAGAGGCAGACAACTCAATAAATGTAAACTTTGATTATTACTTTAAATCATGATGGTCCTTTGCTTTGGACAAAAAAACAAAAAAACACCTAACTCATGAGTGAGACATTTCATAATAATTTAATGTTTTGGAAAAAACACTCATTTTTGGCATTCTCAGGCATGTTCTAATTGTTCTGGAAGGCTGCCTTCTCTACAGATGCTATTTATATACATCTCGACAGGTCAGATGCATCCTTATACACTAATCATCCTACATTTGCTTGGCATAAAGTTGAATGTAAAATTATCTCTATTCTTCATTTTAAAAATGTTTTTGAAAACATGGAAGGTATGACATTATAGGAACTGCTTCTAAGAACATTGTTGACACAGTGGATCTCAACATATTTTGCCTGCTTTGTTCTTAAATTGAGTGATTGAGGTTATTGAATAGGTAATTAGCAAAGTTCGTAAATTAGATAAAAAGGAAAAAGCACCAGGGTATGTTGGAAGTCATGTAATTGCACATTGTTGTTTTTCTTGTTTTTAAGGAGAGCACTCAGGATCCATCTGAAAGACTGTTCTCTTTTTTCTTCTATCAACATCCTTTGCTAACAATACCATTTGTTCTGTAGCGTGGCTGTGAATACTGAGCAAACAGCAGCTTTGGTAAGAGTGGCAATACCCTTGTAACTGTTTGAACTGATTTCCCAGTAGACTAAGGTCTGATAAACCCAAACAGAAAGACATATATAAATATAGACACGTGGGTGTATGTATACACACACAGATATGACTTAGTCATGGTGCTTAACGATGGGTATGCTCTGAGAAGTGCAGCATGAGGTGATTCTGCTGCTGTGTGACCATCCCAGTGCACTCATGAGGCCCAGATGGTTCAGCCTATCACACACCCAGGCTGCAGGGTGCCGCCTACTGCTCCCAGGCCACAGACCTGTACAGCATGCGCTGAATACTGTAGGAGACTGTAACACAGTGATGTTTGTGTATCTAAACATACTTAAACTTAGAAAAAACACACTAAAAATATGTTGTAAATATATCAAAAAGTGGTACACCTGTACAGGGTACTTACCATGAATGGAATTTGCAGAATTGAAAGTTGTTCTGGGTGAGTCAGTGATGAATGATCATGGAGGCCTAGGTCTAAGATCTCTCTGAACATCACTGTGGGCTTTATATACACTGTACAGTTAGGCTACACTAAATGTATTATTGTGATTTTACTTTATTTCAGAATAATATGCAGGTACAAATGATTAGGTTACACTGTTTGCATTTGGTAAGTAAGTTCAAGTTGTACTTGAGTCTTTTATCTAGGGGGTGTGCTGCACACCCACACACTGTGCACAGTAGGTGAGAGCTCACCAGTCCCCCTCCTTGCCTCTCCCCGCTCCCTCTTGTCCTCTCCTCCCCCCTCCTTGCCCCTCCCCCTCTCCTTTGTCTCTTCCTCCCTTCCCCCCACTTGAATTGTGTTTTTCTCTCATTCAGGCATACAGTTGTTTAATTGATTCATTTCATAATATATAAAAATATTTTTTTCCTTCTTCAATAAGCCTCATTATATATTTATTTTATATACTTTTAAGAAACTTCTTGACTCATAATAACACTTAATTCAAAACACATACTGTATAGCTGTGCAAAAACATTTTCTTTCTTTGTATCCTTAATCTATTAACATAAGCTTTTCCTATTTTTAAAATTTCTCCTTTTTTTTTCCACTTTTTAAACTTTGTCATTAAACTAAGACACAAAACACACACATTAGCCTAGGCCTCGCAGGGTTAGAATCGCCAAGACTTGCCCAGTGGTAGTTCTTCAGCTCCATTCTACCTTACAGGACCACTGTCATGTGGCCCACGAGTGTCTGTGCTACACTGTTGAATCCTCTCTGCTCTTTACAGGTGTGTACTTTCAAATCCACCAGCTCCCTGGAATTTATATATTTGAAATCCCCAAATCAATAGAGTAGCCCATGTTCCCAGTGGAGGCAGAGCAAGACAATGTCTGCTGTCCCCCTGAGGTGCAGGGCACAAGGACAGCAGAAGACAGAAAGTGGGGGGCAGGAGGCTATGGCTCTGGGGCCAGCAGGCTGGACCTGGGACCCAACTCTGGCACCCGTTAGTCGGGTGGCCTTAGGCAAGTCACAAGGCTTCTGAGCCTCCTTGTCTCTTTTGTTAAAGAAAATAGAAAATACGAGAATGAGTTGTTTTTAGAATTGAAGATTATACTCTACGAGATATGGGGACGACTACGTAGATAGACGGAGGGTAGATGGGCAGGTGGATATATTTCCTCCAGGAGCAGTAAATCAATGTTGGCCATGCCGGTGTGTGGGGGTGGGGAGGCCTTGCAGAGGATAACCATGGCGAACAGAGAACCGAGAGTGCACACAGACATGTGCACACAGTGCGGGAGGCCAGGACAGAGTGAGGACTTGCAGGCCGCCCGGTGGCTCTGGCTTTTGATCAGAGTGCGTAGACAGCAAGCCACTGGACAGTCACCGACAGGGTCACGCTGCTGCCTGCTGTGTTGATAACTGGCTAGGGAGTGTTTGTGTGGAGGCCAGTCATGGTAATGCAGATTAGAAATTACAGTGGCCTGGGCTAGAATGGTAGCCCCCAAATCACTTAAAGCCAAAAATGAGGCTATAATATCCCCTTCTCTGCCATCCTTCCAAAAAAGAAAAGCAGGAGAAATTTAACTACCAAAGACCCCATGTCTAAAACCAAGCTCTCCCTCTCCCATCCAAAACTGCCCCTCTCCCAGACCCCTGCACTCCATTTCCAGCCTGCAGGCACTAACATTTCACTCTCTTTCTCAAATCCCTTTTCAACCCCTCCCAGTCCAGAGTCACATTCTCATCTGGATCTTCAGAATAGATCCAGAGTCTATTTTTACTGTTAAAATAATTGCTCTAATTGTGGTGGAATGAACAGAACACACAGTCCACTGCCTTGACCATTCTTTTTTTTTGAGATAGAGTCTCACTATGTTGCCCTCAGTGGCGTACTGCGGCATCACAGCTCAGAGCAACCTCAAACTCTTGGATGTAAGCAATTCTCTTGCCTCAGACTCCCAAGTAGCTGCGACTACAGGCACCCACCACATGCCTGGCTATTTTTTTGTTGTTGTTGCAGTTGTTATTGTTTAGCTGGCCTGGGCCGGATTCAAAACCTCCAGCCTTGGTATAAGTGGCTGGCGCCGTAACCACTGCGCTACAGGTGCCGAACCTGCCTTGACCATTCTTAAGAGCCCAGTTCAGTGGCCTGGCCTACGTTCGTTGCTTGTGCAACCTTCACCACCCTCCAGCCACAGAAACTGTGGTCTTATAAAACTGTTATTCTACTCCCATTCATCTAAACTGCCGACTTCCTCCCCCACTCCCTGGTGGCTGCCATCCCACTCTCTGCTTCTGTGAATTTGATTACCGTAGGAACTCATGTAAACGGGATTATATAACACAACGCAGGATTGCGTGACTGGCTATTTTACTTAGCACGTTGTCCTCAAAGCCCATCCTTGGCGCAGCACGCATCACAATTCCCTTTCTTTTTAGGGATGAGCATCATTCCTCCGTGGGTACAGACCTGAGTGTGGAGTGTGTCTGCCGTTATTCTCTGATGGACACTCACGTTGTTTTTGTATTTCAGCTATTGTGACTCCTGCTGCCATGAACATGGTTGCATACGATACCTTTCCGTTCTTTGAGGTCTATACCTCAAAGGACTGCGATTTCTGCATCAAATGGATCCAGAACGCATTCTCAACACCTCTGCTGCTACCACCTTAAGTCCAAAGGACTGAAGTCCATTGTGTGACATGTGAATCACTGCGCTTGCCCTCTGCCCGAACTGACCTCCCTCTTCTGCTCTTATTTTCCTTCCCACAACCCTCCACACAGCAGTTGGGGCGGGGAAATCTTGCTAAGGGCTCAGTGTCTCTGTGTAGAAACCAAAATCATCCCAGCGGCCTGTAGTGCTCTATCTGGATGGTACCGGCTCCGCCCCCTCCATACACCTGCCTCGGGGTTGCCCTTGCTGCTCCCAGGTGTGCTCGGCTCACCCCAAGCTCCTTCCTGACGTCCTTCAAATATTACCTTCTCAGGGGAGCTTTCGAGACTGCTCCAGCTAAAATGCAAACCTCAACTCTACTGCCTATCACTCTCCCCCACAGCGCTTAGCACCAGGCAGCATATCATATATTTCACTTTTAGTGAAAACGTTCTGAAATGCTGCATTAAAATCTAACATTCAGAAAGAGAGATGTTTTTGTCTCTTGTTAACTCTTCTATCTCCAAGCCCGGAGGAGTGCTTGACATACCCAGGTGCCCCATAAATGTTTGCACGGATGAACGGGTGAACAAATGAAATGAGAGCCATTAAAAGGTAATGCAGACAAGTTGAACTCTGAAGAAATGCTTAATCTTTAGAGAAATAGCCAAATGGTTCTTTCTTCTTGGTTACCTGGATGGGAAAATTCACTGAGCTGTTCTGTGAGTTTGATGGCAACGTAAAACCAAAGCGTATGGGCGAGGCAGCAGTTTCAAGAGTAAACACAGGGTATCCTCAAAGTCACCATACACAGAGAAATGGGAAATTGTAACTAAATGTACCTTTCTTTACAAGATACCCAGTACAAAACTGCAGTAAATACATGGTGACTGAGACACCGTGTGTGGTGCCCTCCTCCCACCAAGAGTCTAATCTGCCTTTTCAAAAGGACGTCTTGGAAGTGGCAAAGACCACGTGCATTTTTACAACTCCTAGAGTTTTGTGCTACAGGATTATCCACAGTTTGGCAAGAAAGAAAACACACAATTTAGTGGAGTTTTTTTTTCCTCACATGCCTACATCAGAGTGATATTCTCATTCTGAACAAGAACCCAATGCATAATGTGTATTTTAAAGGGTATAATGAATTAACTTAGGAATTATATGAGAATGTGTATGGGAAAATCAATAAAATATTAGTCTTAAAATTCAATGACATAAAATCCTGACAGCTGGAAAGTACCTCATTGATGCTCCCATTGGCAGTTTTAGATGTAACTATCCCCAGATGCTTGGATCATCAATAGGGTTTTTCCTCACCAGCTAATATGAATGACTGATTTGTAAATTTCAATTACAAGCTATGCAGAGAGGCAAGTTTGACTACGAAATAGTTAACTGAGTAAGGCAAACAAATACAGTCTAATCAATTGCAAGTTCTAAATTTAAGGTTTTCTGAACTTCTACCAAGGCCTGACATTGACCTCTATTCTGAAATATTTCTGAAATGAAATCTTTGGATCCCAGATTCCCTCACTGCAATTTCTTTCTCTCCTCTGCCTCATGCCCCCCCTTACACTTCATCTAACACTCTGCCTTCCTGCACTACTTGGTAAATAAGCCCGTGCAGAATAAGGAACGTCTGATTCATTTACGAATTCCCAGCAGAGTGTCTTGCACATAGTAGGTCTTCAATTTAGGTCTATTATTAAGGTTAATTATTAGAAATCTAATTGTTAAACATATATACATGCATTCAAGCACACACACACATTAATATTAATACATACACATATGCCCACATACATACATACACACATGGATAAATGTAAGTGTAGAGTTAAACATCTTCACTGACTTTCGCAAAGTTGAAGAACTACATTTTCTAGGTAAAACTGAAACACTTGACCAAAGGGATTTCCTAGTATTTATGGGGTCTTCTCCTCTAAAAGCCAAGCTTCTTTTCTCCGTGGTAAAGACAAGGGGACAGCACATGTGATGGTAGGTCCACCTCAAGGCAATGGCCGCCTCCTCTGAACCGAAGATCTTAGAGCTGCAGGACATGGCCGAGCAGTGTCCCTGCCAGGCCAGGCCTAAGGCAGGTGGGAGGGTGGGCTGAAGATTCTAGAAGGGGGGGGCTGGAGGATGGGGAGGGGGACGGCACCTGTGTCACTCAGCCCAGAGGAGTTCCCAGGTTTCTTCTGCCTGTCCTTCCTCACAGTGCCCGCGTCGTCCCCTGGGTTCTTTGGACTGTGACTGTCCCCACTCACCATGCCGACTCTGGAACTCTTCTTTGTCCTAATCCATCCAAGCTCATTTATCCCTGAGCTTGCATTTTCCCATTTAAACTAAAACTGCTTCAAAGCCGCAAGGGCACCAGCCCTCCTTTAACCTCCCAGGGCTGCGAGAGCCCTGCTCCTCCTCCCCTTAGGATTGGACCGTGCACAGGTGATGGGCCAGGGGCTGGCCGGCAATGGAGGAAGCTCTTTTTCGCCTTCCTTCCACAAATTGGATACCCCAATCTGCAGCTTCTCTGACATCCATTATTCCTCTGAAGTCGAAAGTCAACAAGAAGATATAATTCTCTGGCACTCAGATACATTATTCTGACCTCCTTTCTGGCCTGGGCCGTGCGACTCCTGTTTCTGAGTTTTACCAAGATGACGTGGACCAGCTACGGCATCTCTGCAGCCATCTGTTCAGGGTGCAGGTGGGATCCCGCCTGGGCTCCGGCCCGGGCCTCCCCACTCCGTCACGGACACCTGCCACTCTCCCCTCACACCGGGCACGGAGGCGAATCTAATCCTCTGCCTCGGACTGAGCACCACGTCCTGTTGTTAACGTCTAGTCCTGAAGATGGTCTTCCGACGGGCCCCGAAGGTCCAGAGCACTCAGCCTGGGCTCCTCCCGAGTCCGCAGACGGGATTCCGGGCCGGGTCCCGGCGCCCGAGCCCCCCTCCCGGAGAAGCTCTCATTTCCCCCTCAGCCCAGGCTGCATCTGTCCCAGCCCCGCCGTCCACACAGAGACCCCAGCTGCGCCGACCTCCTCAGGTCACGGGCCCCACCAAGGCAGAAAGGAAGTAGCTTCCGCCCCTTTTTGGAAAAAAAATCTGCTATTGTGTCTGCACCTGAACACTTCACTGCCAAGCATACGCCATAGGGTGACGCAGTCTGAGACGCGGCTCCGCCCTCAACGTCACTGGCAGGTGCACCACACCTTGACGCATCTGAGACGCAGCTCCTCCCTCAACTGGAAAGTGGGATTCACTTTTCCTCATTCTGGCCACCCCTTACTATTTGAATAGTTTCAGTTGTTGAAAGAAAATACTTTACAGGATTCAATAGTGGTAAAGGATAACTGATGTCCCAGAACTGGTGACTCCTGGTTGAAACGGGATTTTATGGTGTAGGGAAAAGTTGAGTGTGTGTCCTTAGTTTTGTTTCTTTATTTTCGTTTAATCAGAACCTGAAGTCCAGGGTACTAATAACCATCAGAACAGTATTTTCTGAGAAGGTTTTGTCAAATTTTGTGGTTTTAAATTTTATAGATCAGAGAGGTAGATTAAAAAAAAAAGTAAAGAAAGAAAGGAGAGGAAAAGATGAAAGAAACAAAAAAAAAAGAAAAAAACAGAAAGAATGAAGGAAAAAAGAGAAAGGAAGGAGGGAGGAAAGGAAAGAAAAGAGGAACAAAGGCAGAAACTAAGGTACAAGTGAGACACGGGGACCCTCCGAGTTTTATTCCTTGACTTAGTTGGTGCTTCTCAAATTATCTGCAGAAAGACCAGACTTTTTCCTTTTTACTGACTTTTAATTTTCAATATGTTGCAGACCATACTTTTGTAAAATCCAATAAAAATTATATTAGTAGGAAAAAAAATTAAAACAAAGGCATATAAGATGCAAGCCCAACATTTTAGCACCAGAGTCAACAGAATTAAAATTATCCTATAAAGTTATGGTAAAACGTTTCTAAATGCTTACTGTCAATTTGTATGCTACTCTCTTTTTATACGAGTATAAATCAGTTCTCAGACCATCACAGGCTTTCAAGCGACTGTTCTAATTAGCTGGAGTGTCTCCATCATCTGTAGGCCCCCAGAGCACACATGCTTTTTTGACCATTGGTGCCCTCCGCCAGGCCCCTAGGGGCGCCCGGGGTGACCGCAGTGTGCTCAGCCCCCAGGGGCGCCAGGGCTGACCACAGTGTGCTCAGCTGCCAGACTCCCAGGGTGTACTCAGTGGGTGGACAGAGCCCACTGCAGTGAGGTTGCAGGCCACAGGTGGCTGGTGTGGACTGATGCACAGGTGGCCGGTGTGGACTGATGCACACCAGCTGCATAAGGGTACCAGATGCAGGCCTCTGCCCCTCACCCTGTCCTGATGGAAGGTGACCAGATCCAACATAAGACATGTCTCTGACCTTTAGAGTTGTTAGACGATAAACACAGTGCATTTTAACAGATTCCAATTGGTGAGCTCTATGTATTGTCTTTAAAAAGTAAGAACAGACAAAAGTATCTTATAATGATTCTATTCTTTTAAAACAAAACTACAAAGAATCCACAAATAAATCCCCACTGATTATTTAATCTGCAACTTGGAAAGCTTCTTTTCTTATATGCTAAATCCAGGAAAGTGAGAAATTATTTGCAGAGGCACACACAAATACATTTAAAGAACACCCAAACATTTTTTTTTTTTGCATGCACAAAGAACACCAGGGGGTATACTTGTCTTTTATCTTGCATCAAACTAGTAAACCTTTGTAAACACATTATGCCTTAGGTAGCCACAATATTAGAAAGCAAAGGTGGGTTGTAGCCGTCGGCAATTCATTGCATGAAGGGATATATCCAAAGATAATCACACAAAAATATCCTAATCAAGTGGATGATCAACTAAATCGTGTGTGTGTGTGTGTGTGTGTGTGTGTGTGTGTGTGTGTGTGTGTGTGTATATATATGTATATATATATATATATATTTTTTTTTTTTTTCCCATTGCATCTGTCTGGGAAGCTTGATTGCCAGTTGAACCACTTAAGGGAAAATGAGTTGTCTGCTTCATCTGAATAAAAGCAGGAACAATTTCTTTCATAAATGGTATGAATACAATTTAATTCTGTTATCTCTTCTGCTTGGGAAAAGCGTCTGGATTTTACACAGAAATAAGAATTTTGAGCTCGTACGTTTTCCACATTTTCCTTAAGACTGAATGAGATGGGCATGAGGAAGCCTCATGCCTCTTCGTTCTTTGGGCATAGCTTGGCTGCAAATGTGCAGCAAAAGAGGGAGGGTAAGAGATGGACAATTGAAAAACAAACAAACAAACATGTTGTGTGTGGAACCCAGGTGGTCCTAGATGAGACTTTTTCCTATTCTCAAACTTAAAAACAAGACTTGCCCTTTTGCCTCCCAGCCCCCTTGTCTTAGCTCGTGTGCGCGACGGCTGTTACAGAGATTTCTTCCCATCACTGCTTAACAAACCATCACCATTTTCTTTTTTCTTTTTTTTTTTTTTTTTTTGAGACAGAGCCTCAAGCTGTCACCCTGGGTAGAGTGCCGTGGCATCACAGCTCACAGTAACCTCCAATTCCTGGGCTCAAGCGAGTCTTCTGCGTCTGCCTCCCAAGTAGCTGGGATTACAGGCGCCCGCCACAATGCCTGGCCATTTTTTGGTTGCAGTCGTCACTGTTGTTTGGCGGGCCCGGGCTAGATTCGAATCCGCCAGCTCAGGTGTACGTGGCTGATGCCTTAGCCCACTGAGCCACAGGCACCGAGCCTTTATTGACCTTTTCAAAGAACCAACTTTTTGATTTATTGATCTGTTGTATAATTCTTTTGTTTTCAATTTCATTTAATTCTGCCCTGATTTTGGTTATTTCTTTTCTTCTGCTGGGTTTGGGGTTGGAATGTTCTTCCTT
>CAUYRH010124216.1:0-22013 GCA_963574655.1 Perodicticus potto | reverse complement strand
TCTCTCCCCACTTGAAATCTCTCCCTCTACCAGGAGCTTTGGTGTTTTCTGTATTCTTTTCTGTAAATCAATTCTGTCTTACCACGGAGGGGTGGGGGGGGGGAATAATGTAATGAAGAATAATAAAATACATGTATTTAAGAAAAAAAAAAACTTTCAAATGTTATTTCATTACCAAATCACGATGGTCTAGAAATATAACATGAATTCCTCTTCTAAAAGAACTGTTTGGTAAGCTAATGGGAGACTAAGTAAAAGGCTTTTGCTTTATTTTCAGATAACTTAAACCTATGGAGGACTCCTACTCTCACATCAGTGAAAGCTTTTTCTTATTAAAGCTGTACTTAACATTAAAAAAAAAAAAAACAGGCGAGTTGAATTATAAAATACCCTGCAATAATTGAATCACCATTGAAGTCATTAAATTCAATTAGATTTCTAATAGATAGACTAGATTTTTAAGGATAAGGAGAAAAATTTTCAGAACTCCTAGGATAATATGCTTACTTTATCTTTCATACTCAATGTTGAGTCTCAGGAAAAATTAAAAAAAAAATAACCAATGGGATTTGATTCCTGAAAATATGCAGGCCTACATGAGGAAATCAGGAAAGAGAGAATTTTGATTTCATTGGATCATGAAATATTAATTAGATATTGCATTTCTTCTTCTTTTAATAAAATATTTATATGCTATGTACACACATGCACACACACACATATATACATATATATTTATAACTATTTACGAATTTCCTTCATAATTCCTAGTATTACAAGAATTTCTTGATTCACCAAAAGGAAAAACACACACACACACACGAAAAGAGCATAGCATTATTTACATATTACTGTGCCAATTACACACAGGCTTTTATGTTGCGTTCACATTCTGGATCCCTCTTGCGAAAGACTCTGTCTTTTGATAAATTACAAAGCAGAGGCCCTTGTGCTCTGATGCTGCCGCCTAGATTCTTTCCTCAGACTGAAAAGCTCATTCCTCTCGGTTTCACCAGCTCATGACTTTACCTTCTGTCTGTTTCCCACCTTGCGTAGCTATTTCTTCTAATCTTCATAGTCTCTGCAGTCAACTTGCACCGCTCTACTCAAGAGGTCTCTCCAAAAAATACAAACAAAGTTCTGTGATGGACTTTACTCAGTTTTTGCTAAGTTCAAATGCAGAAAATTAATGAACCTTTTCTTTTTTCTGTAGAGGATGCTGATAGATTATAATCTTGTATCATTTTTCAGAAAAATCAAAGTTAACTTTAACAGCAGGTTATAAACCTAGAAATGTCCAGCCTGTATGAAAATTTATTGAACATTTTCCTTTGGTATATTAGCTTTGCTCAAGGAAAGCACATGATCTGTATCAAATACTGATTGATTGTGCCTCAAAGCAATTTGTGAGAATAAAATGCCTTCCGTGATTTACAGGCAAGATTCAAAAGCAAACCTTAACTCTTCAGCCTCAAGAGGATGTGTGATCTTCCTGTGCAGTGGTCATAAAAAGCCAAACAATATTCTTTTAGTCATTCCACAAACATTTATTGAATGATTGCTATAGGCCAGGCTGTGAGGTTGGTATTTGGGTATGACAGTAATTAATTCCAGAAGTTCAGCCCTTTATAGGGTTTATTACCTGGTGGTAAAGATCCATCTAGATAAATGATGACTAATCTAATGAATGTAATGTTAGAGGAAGTATAAAGATGATGAGTAACGTCAACAGGGACCTAATGTAGAGGAAGGTTGAAGTGAAGAAGGCTTTTCTGAGGAAGAATAGTTTCCTCTGAAATATGAATGATGAATAATAGCTTGTTAGAGAAAAGATGAGAAAATGATATAAGAGGGAGGACTGGGAGAATGTTCCAGGCAGCAGACACATGTCAGAGACTCAGAGGTGGGAGCAAGCAGGGCTCTCCGAGGTGTCTGTAGGACTATCACCTTGAACTTCAGCCTGGATGGATGCCAGGACAGGCCAGAACCATTACAGATTTTCTTCTCCAATTTGACATCCTGGGGAGAACCTGGGTGACAGTAATGTCACAGAACTGAGCACTGATTACAATACAAAAGACTGAATTGTTCATGATACTAAATATAATGGTGTAATAAAGCCAGAAATCAAGGTAAGAATAAGTGAATGTCTTTCACCTTCATTACATAAGTTAATTTGCAACGGTTCCAAATGTTATCACATATACTGTGCTAGGCTGATGAACTAAAATATATCATTTGCAAATTCACTGGTTCTCATTTCATCTTACTCAAAAGCACATATTTAATAAAAAGATAGCCCTTTTTAAAAGGTACGTAAAGTTGGACTTAAAGCTTTGAAAAGAAGCAAGAGAGAACACGCACACTAATCTGAAATTTTGAAAAGATGAAAAGCATCACTCCGTTCAATGTTATGTCATTGATTACCAATATAAAAGCAAAATAATTCTAAATCATTTAGCCAATTTGTCCTTAGCATGAAGTTGGATCTTTGCTAAACAATTCTTCTTTATTGTTCATTATTTGTTGATTCCAAGTTATGCATTATAGGTGTAGTGTACATAGTCCCTACCCCAGAGGCGTACAATAGGAGTCAAACAGAGAAAGCAATGCAGAATTAAATATGTCTCATGTGTTAATTAAACTACAAAGATTGAAACTCTTAATTATAAATACATCTTTACAGTTTAGGAGGTAAAACTGCAAATTAAAAAAAGGCAAAATGATAAGAAAATCACATTCTAGGTGTTGTTAGAACTACAATTTTGCCATTATTTAGAATGAATGAATACAATTTTATCCCTTAGTATAATTTTACTAGGAAAAAATAAAGAAGAAGATAATGTAAAATTTGGGGGAAGATGATGCCAGGATCGATTAACTTTTTTTCTCTATTAACTTTTTTACCTCTATTCCTGCTTACTTCCTCAAAAAGATAACATTTTGATTTATAATAACTCCTGGTTATATTCTTGGCAACATAATGCTCTTACTTTACTAATCTATGTAGTTTTGAAAATGAAAACTAGTAGAAACAAAAAGAGCTCAGGTATTCAATAAAATCTTTTCACTTTGCTTTCAACTTACTCAGTTTGTATGTTTCTGTGTCATAATAGTATCACAAGCATAAAGAATGCATTTGAAGTTCTTCCTTGGTACAGTGTTAGCCTTTGCTGTATACTAGAAAGATCATCACATTTGTCCAATATCAGATGTCAGGGAATAAGTATAGAATTATGGACACACATATTTATCTCAATCTATGTCAACATTTATAGATATCTATCAATATCTATCCATCTACTGATATCTTCAACATCTGGCACATTGCAGTCTCTTAATATTTGTCTATTTAAATCTGATCCTATCTTTCTATTTGAACTTAATATAACTTCTGCTTTAAGAGGAGTTATTTCATGAATTAAAATATACGAAATTGTAAAAATTACACTATTCAAAGTGTATAAAATTCTGAATTGGAAAGCACTTTTGGAAACATAATATATAACTAGATTTTTAAAATAAAACTTATGGATAACTTTTTGAGTTATATAAACTAAATCAAGTATATTTGAGAACTTCAAAGATTCCAATGTCATTTGGACTTTGAATTCTACTAACAAATGATGCCATGACTTGGGGAAATAATTCTATATTTGTGTACTTGTCCGTTAATATTTGTGGCACATATATATGAATCTATACCTAATAATTATCCATAGAAGTTATCTTCACGCTTTTTTTTTGTATGAAAGTTCTTTATTTGCAGGGGGTGCTGCAGAGCAGCATTAAGGAGGAGAGAAGGGGGGGAAGAGAGGAGAGGAGAGAAGGGAGAGACAGGAGGAGGGAGGATAGAGAAAGGAGGAGAGAGAGAGAGAGAGATACACCGGGGGGAGAGAGGGAGAGAGAGAGAAAAAGAGCTATCTTTATTCTTTTTAATGTACTTTCTGCTGCATTTCACATGAATGAGGAACAATCATCTGTTGACTCGCAGTTCTTACAGCTATCCACACATTGTTGACCTGAACTTGTTTTGGATTAAGAAAATACAGGACTAGAAATTATACAGAGATAATCTCATTACCCAAACTGTTAATAATGATTTGGGCCCTACCACATTCCAGTAAAGAATATTGTTAGATATTAGACTCCCATATCTGTAGAGAAAAAAAAAGTATTTGTCAATGAACTGAGGTAGTAGAGTCATGCTAATTTGGGTTCAAATTCTATACCCCCATTTATTTGTGAACTTGGGCAATCTTAATCTCTTCAGCCTCTTCTTTCCCTCCCCCAATGTTTTGATTATCATATTAATACTTACCTAAAAGAGTTGCTCTGAGAATTAAATGTGATAGTACATAAGAAATACTCATGTCACAACCTGAAAAGTCATTGCTATAATAAAGAGAAACCTGTCTCGGACCTCATTTAGTTTTTAGTCTGGGCTAGAAATAATCAGTAGTAGCTGATGATAACTAAAGTGCCTTGAGAATCAAGGCAAGCAGAAAAGAGAGAGAGAGAGAGAGAGAGATAAAAGAAATGATTAGGTTGAATCAGACTTTATAAAATGTTTTCGAAGCAGTTATTAAAGCAGGGACTTTGGGTTTGACATACACCATGCAATGTGCTCTATCCCTTTCCTAGGGATTGTTTTTTTGTTTTTTGTTTTTTTTTTTCCTGCTCTCTATCTGGGTTGTTCTATGACACTGAGTTGAAAAGATGAAACTAGAATCTCCAACTGACTCTTTAATGAGGCTGGTACCTAATTTCAGAGAAAAAAGATCCTCAGAATGTAAATGTCTTTTATAATACACCTGAAGCATATGTAAAATTTGAATCATTGCCCTCTCTGGCAGAAGTATGCTTGTATTCTAAAAAAATATGAACCCATGTTTCAATATTTCCCAAACTAGCTATGTGCTCTTTGCTAGGATTGTAAACATTCATAATCAAAGTGATGGGCAACTACCTGGACACAGAAGGCAATTCATTTCTTTAATAATATTGTATGGTGAATATTTGTAAGTAGAATATGTGCAATCTGGCTAAGCACTTAATGTGGTAAGTGCAATTATTTACATTTTGTATTTGAACAAACAAAATCACAGAGCTAATGGGTGAGTGGCAATGGCAAATTCTGGACACTCACCCAGGTGATATAACCAATGTCATGACATCATCATATTGCCTCTGGAGTTCTACTTCCCTAAATAGAGCTTCACTTTTGCTACTGTCTAGTAGTGGAAAAAGAGGAAAGGGACAGCAGCATGATATAGAAAAAATTGATCAAATAATAAGAAATTGTGCTATCCCCCCCAACCCCACAAATTCATTCCTTAAAGTTTCTAAACTCTGGTCCTGCAGAACATAACCTGCATTGGAAATAGGGTCATCACAGATGCAACTGATTAAGTAAAGACGTGGTCATCGGGATGGATCTGAATCCAATATGATGGATAAGCTTATAAAAAGAATGCATATAAAAATAAAGAGACCTTCAAGGAAAGGCAATATGAAAACAAGGGGAATGAAAGCTGCTCAAAAATTAAAGAGAAGGGTCCAAACCAGACCCTTCCATCACAGCTCTCAAAAGGAACCAATCCAGCTAACATTTGGTTCTAGATTTCTAGGTTCCAGAACTATGAGACATTTCTGTTATGTAAGTCTAAAGGGTTTTAGTACTTTTTAAAAGATAGCGCTTGCAAAGTAATGCAGTTGATCTTACCAAAAATGCCATTTTCCTTTTCCAAGCCTTGGAATTCAGAACAAAATGTTTCAGGCTTATGATCCTAAACATAGCTTTTGGGACCAGGAATTTCGTAGCACAGGAAGCTGACGTTTGGAGCAAGCAAAAAAGTACTTTCTCTTAACAAATGTACTTTAATTGAATGCATTCCATGAACGCTCTACTGTTGAGTAAAAAGTCCTTATATGGTCTCCAATTACTTTTACTTGCTCCCAGTTTCACTGCAAGGCTCCCCCTAGCGGACACGTGTGTCCTTTTGCTTTACTCCCTTCTGCCTCCTATTCCGCTTCCCCTGGGTCGTATTGATACATTTACCTGCTGCTGCTGCTTTTCTATCCTTGCCATGCCACAATTTGTTTACCGCCAGTACTCTAAGTAAAATCTATGGTTTCATAAAAATATGAGCACGTGAACTGTGGAAAAAATGTATTAATGCTTTTTTATTTTTATTTATTTATTTTCTTTTTAAAAAATTATTAGTATTTTATTTTATTTTTTTCTGAATGAATCACAGTTTATTTAGCCATTCTCTTGTGATAGACTTAGTACAATGCAGCTTTTGAGAGATTGTGCACATTTCTTTCCACTTACTTCCTAAAGATTGCCTTTAGGATGAGAAAGAGAACAGTTCCTAAAAGGAGTATGGCAGGTAGTGGTTTTCAGAATGAAAAGTTGCAAGGCTATTTCATAGGTAAAAACAGACACATTAGAACAGAAATGTAAGCATTTTTTTTGAGCTAAAAATAGTATGTAAATTATTGCCTCATTGGATTTAGTAATAGTCAAGACTAGGTGCAAGCTTTGTTTATAAATCAATTAATCAATGAATACAGGTGAGATGCTTCTCTGTCTTCTTGTTAGGAAAGTCTCTTGAAATCTTGTTCATGAATCAAAAGCAATCTTCACTGGTTACCAAGACCTTAATAATCCATCTACTCAGAAAGAAAATGTTTAATCACCTTCCGGTAATTAGACAGAACAAATGCTCTTGAATTGGTGGAAGAGATGGGTCACATATTGGGAGAGAAAGGCATACACACATATGCACACACATATACACAGGTACATAAAACAAACTAAAATATATACAATAAGAAATAAATAAAACTGATTGCTACAGATGATCACACAAAACTTAGTGTGTAAAATATGTGCTATGGAAATATAGAAAGAAAGGACCAAAATATTCTTTGAGCAGAATAAGACATAAGCAATAACTGTAAATCATATTCACATTAGTTAACTACAACAGAGATCAGCAACAATTTCTAAACAATACCTCCCAACTAAAATTCAGAAAGTTAGATTCTCCACAAAGGAGGTAAATTCATCACAAAGCTAGCCTTGTTAATTTTCCATGTGACACTACGGTTACTCTTCTTCCCACAAGTTGTACGGCTCTGCAATCACCCACAATGCAGAAGTTTCTAGGCAAATAGTTTATATGACATTTTAAAAGGTCATTTAAGAAATTAAAGCAGTTCTCTTCATCCACAGGGGATATGTTTCAAGAACTCTAGTGGGTGCCTAAGCTGTGAAAGCCAGCGAATTCTATATATTGGATCCCTGCCCCGTGCATTCACATTGTCTAGGGTGGGGGGTACAGACAGCATAAAAACAATGAACAAAGTATGTCTCATGCCCCAGGTAGAATGACATGGGATTTCATCACTCTATTCAGAATGGCAAATGATTTAATCCTTATTAAGCGTTTATTTCTGGAATTTTTCATTTAATATTTTCCAAACACAGTGGATCCCAGATAACTGAAACCACAAATAAGGGGAGTCTACTATAATTCAAAATATAGCTTCATTGTTTTCAGAATAATTCACAGGAGATTCCAACTACAGGCGATGGTGGTGGAGAAGTATTTATTCTGGAACAGAGAAGCCATATAAATACTGTGGAAATGTTATGTAAGTCTGACATCTGAAAATTCACTATTCCCCTCACCCATCAACAATGTTCAGAATAATAACAAAAAAATGAATACATAGAAGGCTCGATTGTATTGGTCTTTACCTAGGAAAAGAATTCTTACTGAGCCTCAGCAGCTATTTGCAAATGGTTCTATATACTGAAGATGTCTCAGGAAGAACATTGTTATGGGTTCCCCTTAAGACAAGAAACTTTGTGTCCATTCAATCCTTTCTAATCATTATATTTGAAGTAACTACCATTTTCATAATACTCTTAATCTTCTGAGGGGTTCCTTCTTAGAGTTCTGAGCTTAATTCTGAGTTATGGTATCTATTTAAATATGTAGTAGAAGCAACCTAAACGTCCATCAACCCATGACTGGATTAACAAACTGTGACATATGTCTACCATATAGAGTACTATTCAGTCATAAGAAAAGATGGAGACTTCACATCTTTCATGTTTACCTGGATGGAGTTGAAACACATTCTTTTTAGTAAAGTATCTCAAGAATGGAAAAAATATCCCATGTACTCCATACTACTCTGAAACCAATATATAAGCAATTATACACCCACATGAATGACATTTTATTTTAGAAAGTTCTTTGTACAGTGAAAATCCTAGTTTCTTTAAGGTAGGGTCACATCCTTACAAATCAATTTTTAGATGCTTTAACGCAGAGAGAAATATAAAAGTAGATTTATTTTCAGTGTTATTTTCATGTTCTGGGTATACTCACATCATCTTTCTGTACTTAATTCTCATATTATTTTATTCACTGTAGGTTCAATGTCCTTGTGAAACTTATTAGCTAAGTAAGTTAGCTTAGAAAGTGCCCATCAAAGCACTAATATCATACTTTAAAGAACTTCAAAAAATAGTACCTCATTTTATATGGAATCAAAAAAAAAAAAAAAACCCTGAGTAGCCAATATTACTTAGAAATAAAAACAAATCTGGAGGCATCACATTATCAGACTTCAGTTTATACTACAAATCTATAGTGATCAGAACAGCCTTATACTGGTACAAAAATAGAGATGCAGATATATAGAACAGAACAGAGAATCTAGAAATGAACCCAGCCACATATCGTCATTTGATCTGTAATAAGCCCCCCAAAAAGTACATTGGGGAAAAGAATCCCTATTTAGCAAATGATGCTGGGAGAACTGGCTAGAAACCTTTAGAAGACTGAAACTGAACCCCCACCTCTCACTGCTAACAAAAATTGATTCTTACTGTATAAAAGATTTAAGTTTAAGACATGAAACTATAAATATACTAGAAGAAAGTGCAGGGAAACCACTTGAAGACAATGGTCTGGGAGAATATTGTTTGGCAACTGAAGCAACAAAAAAAATATATTACTGAGATTTGATTAAGCCAAAAAGCTTATGTACAGCTAAGGACACTGTAAGTAAAGCAAACAGACAGCCTTCAGAACGGGAAAATATTTTTGTAGATTATGATTCTGACAAAGGTCTGATAACTAGAATCTACAGAGAATTCAAATCAATCAATAAGAAAGGGGCAAGGGTAGGTTGGGGTGGAGAGAGAGTAATTAGTGGGGCCACACCTACGGTGCATCTTAGAAGGGTACAGGCAAACCTTACTAAATGCAGAATACAAATGTCCTCATATAATAACTGAGAAAATGCCAGGAAGGCTATGTTAATCAGTTTGATGAAAATAGTTAAGATTGTATATAAAACCAACACATTGTACCCCTTGATTGCACTATTGTACACAGCTATGATTTAATAATAATAATAATAAAGACAATAAAATAAAATAAAAATAAATATATATAAAAAAAGAACAAACAACCCCATTTCTTTGTGGTCAAGAGACTTGAACAGAAACTTATCTGAAGATGACAGATGAATGGCCAGCAAACACATGAAGAAATTCTCATTGTCTTTAATCATTTGAGAAATGCAAATCAAAACACCCTGAGATATCACCTAACCCAGAAAGAATGGGTCACACATTACAAAGTCACAAAGCTGCAGATGCTGTTGTGGTTGTTAAGAGAAGGGAACACTTTTACACTGCTGGTGGACTGCAATACAATACAACCTTTTTGGAAGGAAGTGTAGAGAATCCTCAAAGAACTCAAATTAGAACTCTCATTTGATCCTGCAATCCCATTACTAGACATCTACTCTAAAGAAAAGAAATCCTTTTATCGTAAGGACATTTGCACTAGACTGTTTATTACAGCTCACTTTACAATGGCCAAAACTCAGAAGCAACCTAAGTGCCCACCAACCCTAGGAATGGATCAATGAGCTGTGGTATATGTATACAATGGAATACCATTCAGCCATTAAAAAGATGGAGACTTTACATCTTTTGTATTAACCTGGATGAAGGTGGTACACATTCTTCTTTGTAAAGCATTACAAGGATAGAGAAGCAAGAATCCAAGATGCTCTATTCTAATATGAAGGCAGTAGATGATCTAATACAAGTGGTAGGGTAGGGAAGAGAGGGTTGGGGGAGGAAGGAGAGAAGCGGATGGGGGGCTCACAGTGTACCACACACCTCTTGGGGATCCGGCATAATTACAAGAGGGACTTTGTAACCCAATTCTTTGTACCTCAGTGAATCCCAAACAATAATAAAGTTAATTATATTTTTGTCATAATCTAAGTGTTATCTTTCTCAACTCTGGCTGCATTTGGTCCGTAGCCTTCCACAGCTTAAACTGTAGATTGGGATGAAGTCCAAAAGATGTTTCGTTTGGACTATCACGACTGTTTATAACACAGCAAACCACACCATGAAGAGAAATTTGCAAATCAAACTTCATGCAAGTCTTGCTTATTCTAATTGGCCAACTTCTATAAAATGATAGACATCTGAGTATTAACAAAATATACATAAGTAAAACAAAAGCACACTGGGGTATTTTTAAGGCATTTATGTAATTCAATTAATTTCAATGTAATAGTCTTTAAAAGCTTTGGTGCACCTCTTAGTTCTGTTTGAGAATATTTAGTTTTATTTTAATTTTTATCTTTACTGAAGAATTTGGAAAATTTGTCTTACAATAATAGTATAACATGCTGGGTGTGGTGGCTCATGCCTGTAATCCCAGCATTATGGGGGGCCAAGGTGGGTGGATTGCCTGAGTTCAGGGGTTCAAGACTAGCTTGAGCCAGAGTGAGACCCTGTCTCTAAAAATAGTGGGGCATTGTGGCAGGTGCCTGTAGTCCCAGCTATTCAGGAAGTTTAGGCAAGAGAATTGCTTGACCCCCAAGAGTTTAAGGATGCTGTGAGCTATCATGCCAGGGCACACTGTTGCGGGTGACAAAGTGAGACTCTGTCTCAAAAAAAGAAACAAAAAGAAAGAAAGAAAAGGAAAAGGAAAAGAGTATTACAAGTATGCTACTCATAGGAGTAGAAGAACAGAAGAGTTTTTTTTTTATGCATGTATATATTCATACACATGTGTAAGTATGTGTATGTATAAAGGCACTATGTTTACATGTACATATGAAAAAGTTCTGACAGATTAGGTGACATCACTCCATCAAAATTTCCTCTAAATAAAAATATGCAGTTTTGTCCTAGGACACTTTCAGAAGTCACTCAAGTTGTATAGGTAGGTTAGAATTTATTCTAATCTTATTAAATTGCATCCATGTCTTGAGAAAAGAAGTGTATATTTATAATTTGAAGTTAAAAAGTATAAGTAACACTGTTGAGCATTCACATCAACTGCTTTTCTAGAGATTATGATGGATTTTCGCCTACTTACATTTTTTAAAATACAGGCTTCATTCTCAGATTCAACATTATGTTCTCTGGAACATTTGGGCTAATATATTACAAATCCAAGCATAGTGAAAGTAACTAAATTGCCAGTGTGTAGCTCAAAGAAGGATTTCAGAATCGAATCTCATTGACCTTGACCACTGGATTGAAGTCATACATCTGTCTATAAACCAGTCCTTGCAGCCAAAGACATGCACCACACTAACTTAAAGCACATGTTCTAGTCCTGAATAAAGAAAGAGAAGTGGTCTCATTAGAACAGGACTGAGTGTGGGGCAGAGGTTGGGAAGGGATGCAAGACAGAAATTGATGGAATGTCCAAGGTTAAAAAAAAGGATGTGTTTGAAGGGAAATTAACAGATGCCCAACATAGCTTGTTAGCTTGATGAAGGCACATGCTATTACACGGGAGATTCATCTTTTTATCACCGTGACTTGAATAACAGCACTCCAAAGTAATGAATCATATTAATAATGGAAAGTATTGTAGCTTAGATACCTCCTCCAGCAAATTGCAGCTATCCATTTCAAAGGCAAAAACAATAAAAAAAAAACCAATAAAATGCCCATCTTATGCTACTTCCAAATAATGAACTTTCCTCTATAAAATATTGAGGCATCAACTCTGTATCTTCCATAACTTTCACTAATTAACAAGACCTACTCTAACTCAACATTGCGCACATAATGAGAGCCAGGATTGTACTTTAAAAAGTGGGAGAAATGTTTCTGTTTTCTTAATATTGTGACTATACATTTGATTCTATTCATGTATCACTGTCGACACATTCCAATTTCCCCAATCCAAATGACTTTGGCCAGGGGGGAAAAAGAATTCTTTAATCATAAAGTTACAACAGGTGAAAAACTAAGGAACATAATAAATGTTCTTTTGCAACTTTTCAGTAGCATTTATAACTGGAAATGCTAAGCTATCGACTATGAGACAATTTGGAAATGGAAAACCCAAACATGTAAAATCTGCAGTGACATTTTAACAAGAAGTAAGAGGAATTCCAAAGGAGAACATCTGACTATAAATATGTCTTTGATGAATTTTTAATGTTCATGTGCTTAGTGCATAAAAATCTCCTACACAGTCAGAAGGGTAACATCACCAGTGTTCATGGTTTGAGAATACGAAATGGATTACCTGGACTAACAAGTACAGCTAGAAAGACAGGCTACGTATTTTCATATCTTAGGAATTTCTGGGCTGAGAAATGTTTTTTCTTTTTTTTTTTCTTTCTTTTTGTAAAGTAACTAAATGTAAACTGAAGATTAATTAGATTAATTTCTTCCCAATAGAAACAGACTTCCTAATTCAGAAGGTGGTTCAGGAGCACAAAGTTCAGGCAATCTTTGAGCTGCCTCCTGGGCTTGCTGGGTACTCGGTTCCACACAGATGTATCTCAAGTGTCACTCACGGTACTTGAGTCAAGAAACCAATTTCCTTTAGAAAGTCAGCTGGATCTATAAGGTGATGCTAGAACAAGCGCTGTGTGTGTGGTATGGGGACGCAGGGGCACTCAGCCCCTGAACGACACAGCCTACAAGCTGGGAAGAGTAATGACTCTTTGCAAATGTGAGGCATTTCCCAGCTCATGGTTTTCCACTTGACTTTCCTGTAAATGTAAATCAGAGCTAAGAAGGAAGAGAGAAGCTCACCTTCAGCGTTTACACTAATCTGCAGTACAAGATGCATTTTTAAAGAGAGAAGGGCAAACCTCAAATGAGCTGAGGCTTACATTAGTGTGCCAAGGCAGCGGTATTAATTGGCATCTTCTGCAAACTCAGAACTCTTTCAGACGCAAAGCCCCTCGGAATCTCAAGAGAGCAGGCTTTTTTGCCTCTTCCCTGGGAGTTCTCATTTCAGATATTGCCTGGAACCGGCCCAAGAACAGATCCTTCTTGCTGTTTCAATACTTCTAATTCTTTGCTTTCTATATCTAAACACATTCCATTACGAAAAATATATCCAAGCCATTGCTACCATTCACTACAAAAATATCAGTTATGCTGATTACCCACTGGTTTATCTTTTTAAGTTTACTCTTGGTTAAGTTCACAGAGTTTGTGTGGGTCTAATTCGTGCTGTGGGGTTTAGTCTGGTTTACATGTTGAGTCATTTCTCTACATAAGAAACTCCTGTTCTCTGAAATCCGTGAGGGTAGAAGGAAACCACCCTGCCTGAGAAAGTACCGCCTTCAAAACTGGCCTGCACAACCTCCGTGCAGAAGCTCACTAGCTGGCTGAGGCTCCCGTGGACGGGGTTATGAGAGGAAAGGATTTGAATTCCTTGCAGCACTTGTCTGCCTATGGTTTGCTATAGAAATTAAGCTAGACATTTATTCTATATGTCTGGAAACTGATGTTTATTCGGTTTTGAAGATGTAGAGAATATGAATATTTTTCCAACTTCCTTTCCTGACTAATGCTGCTGGTGCCCTCAGGGGCAATATTGTGAACCTCTCTGAGACCTATCAGATCCTCCACTGGAAAAACCGATGACGGGTTACTCAATATGGACTGAAGTTCATTTGTCACGTTCATGTGGGAGGGAGCAAATGGTAGCTGGAGAGCAATGATGAGGACACACAAATACTGACAGCAAACACTGGACAATTCTCAACAATTATGTCTTTAATAATTGTATGCAGCAAAGATTTTTGGCATGAAATAAAATTGCCTGTGTGTACGTGTGCTTGTGTGTGTATGTAATGACTTCATCAGTCACATTATTTATAAGGCTAAAATCTCTCCAGGAATCACAGCCTGAGACAAGTGTTTGCAGCAGTCAGTTTATTTGGGGATGTTCTCAAGGGACAGGCTTTAGGGACCTAAAGGAATGAGATAAGGATGGAGAGAAGCCAAGTTAAAGATGCACTATTGAACTGGTTCTCTGTCATGAGGAACCAGAGATTATTCCTGCTGAGACACTGCATGAGCTCTGTAAAATACATGCCTCAGCATTGTCATTACAAGAGAAGGGGGAAGAGAGCGTTTATTCACTAACTCCTCTCTCTGACTAGTCAAAGGCCATCTCATGGATTGGAAACACTTTCTTATTTCCAAGTTTGTTCTTAAAGCAGAATAGTAGGCTGATGTTTGGAGGCATTCCCTCCACGGAAGCCCAGAGCCCTGGGCTGGGGGAGGGAAACCCGGGGAGCAACTGATGAGAGGTGATGCACACACGCCTCCTGTGTATCCTATTTCCCTGCTTCGATGTTGCAAGAAAAAGGATGTCAAAAGGCGAGAGGAGAATATCTGTGGTTGGGTAGCAGAGTAGTCTCATTGGGATCCTCAGAGATAACAAATAGCATGTATTGGGTACAATAATTTGAAGATGGTGTTTATGAGGATTTGATAGGAGGAATGCAGGGATGGAAAGTTGTGAGAACTTAGTAACAATTGCACATTTGCCACCTGCAAATGACCAGGAGAGTGAAGGAAGGTAGCAAGAGGTATCTTCAGCTTCCTCTAGGGAAGCTTCCTCTTCCAAGGAGAGGCAGCCAGCAGTAAGCTGCTTAGCAGGGAGAGAGATGGACCCCCCTGACCAATGAGGAGTCTACGTTTGCTGAAACTAAAATGCAAGACAGCTTGATGTGGTCTCTGAAAGTCAGCTTGCTGAAGCGGAGAGGAGGATGAGGAAGGGTTGACTGTAGACCCACGGACACAAGGACACAAAGCAAAGATACTTGGCACCATGATTCCACGGAGGCCTTTGGTTGAATGTCCACTTTTGCTTTGATCTGGATGAGTCTCAATCAGTTCTACAGATGGCAAGCTTGGTTGGAACTAAGCTTGGCTTCCGAACTGCCACTGAGAAACAAATTTATCTTTACTATTAAAGGAAAATAGAAGTTTTGAAGATAAAATAGTTTATACAGAAGAAATAAAAATTACCCTTAATATTACAGCTCAGAAATAATACTGTAAGTTAAGCTTCTTTTCACTGATCTAAGAATGCTTGGTAAATTGAATCAATCACTGCAAACACATTACATCATGATAATTCAGTTAATACTAATTATTTTTGGATTAGTAAGCATTTTGCAAATATTTCAGTTAATTTAACTATTTTTTGATTGTTGCTCTTTTGGTTAATTCCTATTTTTCCTCATTTAGGTGTTTAATTAATATTCACTGAGTACTTAGAAAAAGAGAGAAATGTACCTGTCTTCATAAATGTTAAATTCTAGTGGTAGAGAAAATGAAGAAATAAAAAGGCATATATGTTCTAGAATAAAATTATGATCAACACTAGGAAATATGTTAAAGAGGAAGGAACAGTAGGGTAGAAATGCCTCTTCGAGGAGAGAATATTTGAGCTGAGCCATGAATACATCAACAGAATAAGGCACAAATATGAGTTTATATACGGATCAGGGCTGTAGACCAAGGAAAGAGCATTAATAATTACCCTAAAGACATGCTTGAAGGTCTGTCAGAAGACAACTGGGGCCAAAATATAATGATCCATGGGGAAAAAAGCAAATGGATGCCACAAGAACACCAGAACTTCCCGGTTAGTGTAAGATGGGAGATTTCGTGATTTCACATGGATTATGATATAAAACCTCTGACAGAGTTTTGGATGCAATAATCCTTTAATCTTGCTTGAATTTTTTTAAGAGATTGCCTTGGTTGCTGGTTGAAAATAAGAGAGAAACCTGATAGAAGCAAAGAGCCAGTAAAACCATTATCATAGGTGGCTAGGTGATGTTGGCAAGTGAGTGCGGCTTGCTCTGGGTAGTGTCTGTTGGGAAGAAAGACGTTGTCATAACAGAAGGAGATACATGATTTGCTCTGGATTAGATGGTGGGAATAACTGGAGACTTACGCTGACACTTAGTGATATGCTGTATATTTTTAAAATTGGGTGCATAGTAGGGAAAAGAAGGTCAATTTTAGGTATTTTATACTTGAAATTCCAATAAGACATCCAGGAAAATGTTTATTGATTTTATTAATGCTCTTGAAAGTGACTTATGAATTGCAATTCAGAAAATTGAAATAATTTTGTTTTCCATCCATATGGAAGTGCCAATTTCATGAGAATTTGCCATTTTAGTATGAAAGTATTTCTATTTTGTTACTTTAATGTTCTGACGAACTTGAAATCTTCTCTTTTGTTCTGTGAATTATCTGATCATTCTTCTTGCCTCTTATCTATCAGGATTTGAGGCTGTGTTATTCTTACCCATCTTGTGTGTCTTACTTGTACCAATGTTGTTTGTGTGTTTATTACTGGCCTTTCACTACACTTTGAGGAATGGTTACTTTTAGGTAAGTATAAAGTTAATTATATTATAATCATTCTTTGTTACCATTGTTTGTGAGTACAGAAAGTAATTTCACTACTACGCTTTTCTACATTTTTCTTTGGTGGTTTTATTTATAACACTTTGCCTGTGGTTAAGTGTAGATGACAGTATAAAATGTTAATTCTTCAACTAATTTACAGATAGTTTCTCAGCGATTTTTGATGTCGTTATTATCCCAAATTAAGTCTTTACAGAGTAGTAAAGTCCTTCTTATGTAAAAGCATTAAAGCAACATTGTCAGTTTGGGGACCCGGTGAACACAGATGTCCAGGTAGGCAAATAAACCAGCAGCTTTATAGCTGCCATCCAGTAGAGCTGGAAATTGGGGCTACGTCTGCAGTGCTGTTTGTGCCTAAAACACAGCTGTGTGCCACGTATTGTGCATGACTGAACTCATCCCTCGCAGTCTGGACCAGGTTAGCCCATTACTATGACAACACTTCTGATTTGGGGTAGAGTGTTCAGCACTGTCTTGCTGTGCAAGGACGGGCACAATGTCTGACATCTCAGCCCATTTTGCTGGGACCCTGACAGGCTGCCTGATTCTATGTAGTGTTCTCTCCTTCCACTGAAGAGCTGTGTCACACCCTTTTGTCATTCCTTTGTGAACTTAGCCACTGACTAAAACCCAGATCCCAAATAGCCGACAACAAGGCTTTTGCATTCAGCCTCTCTTCCCATTATTCCCATAGAATAGTTTCTATTCTGGGCAGCACCTGTGGCTCAAGTGGGTAAGGCACTAGCCACATACACCAGAGCGGGCAGGTTCGAATCCAGCCCAGGCCTGCCAAACAAGGACAACTACAACCAAAAAATAGCTGGGCGTTGTGACAGGTGCCTGTAGTCCCAGCTACTGGGGAGGCTGAGGTAAGAGAATCACTTAAGCCCAGGAGTTGGAGGTTGCTGTGAGCTGTGATGCCACGGCACTCTACCCAGGGTGACAGCTTGAGAAAAAAAAGAATAATTTATATTCTATTTTTTTGTAGAGACAGAGTCTCACTTTATCACCCTCAGTAGAGTGCCATGGCGTCGCACAGCTCACAGCAACCTCCAACTCCTGGGCTTAGGAGATTCTCTTGCCTCAGCCTCCCGAATAGCTGGGACTACAGGCCTCAGCCACAACGCCCAGCTATTTTTCTGTTTTTCAGTTCAGCCAAGGCTGGGTTTGAACCCGCCACCTGCAGTACCTAGAGCCGGTGCCCTACTTGCTGAGCCACAGGCGCCACCCTGAATAATTTATACTCTATGCAAATTTATTTTATCAATTTTATCCTATGTTGTCACTTACTATCTGCCTCATCAATAACCATCTACCACTTCTGCAAAATATGCTGAACAATTGATTATATCAGTTTGCAAAGGGTATCATTGGTGATAATATGAAAGGACAAAGATTTCCACAATGTTTGGCACAGTGGTGGTGTTTGTGTGCGTGGGAGTATGTGTGAAAGTGTGTATGTACAGTGTCCAGTGTTCTCTAGGAGCATGCCCTCACACTCCAAGCAGATCTATTTAAAATAACCACTTGTAAAAGTCTGATGTGGGTGGGCTGTAAACACCACCTCTGAGGCCAGCTGAGAGTGATACGCGGCAGGTGCTTGCTTTATATTGAAGGTTGGCAGTCTCTCTCTTCAGAGCTATGTAAAAACCCAAGAAAGGAAGCTGAAAAAGCCTATTATCTCTTTCTGAGCTAATAACTATCTGCTTTAGACTAAAACACGTCTCAAATGAGAAAAATATTTTGAGGTTAAAGGTCACTGAGTGCTGAGAAATTAAACACATCAAATAGTAACAATAATAATAAGGTTGGGATTTAGAGTACCATCTAAATTAGACTAGATTGTTCTGACAATTTCTGAGCTAAATACAAATAGAACATGAATAAATTACATGCTACAAACACTGTATTAAAAAATGTTATATTTCTAAACAAACCACAGAAGTAGGCATCTTATCTAAACAGTAACACATCCTTTGATGGCCATAAGATATCTCAAAGGTATCTAAGACTGTGCCAGACATACAGTAGGTGCTCAATAAAGACTGCGGGAGAGGAGATAAGCAGAGCAGAACACAAACTCTCTGTGGAGCCCAGGACCTAAGAACAAGATGGAAACCCTGACAAGCATTTTGAATTTATTATTCCCACCTTGACGTTCTCCTACTATCAGCAAGGGGCTGTAATAATTTGTCATAACTCAACAAATATCAAAATATGTACAGCACAAAAAAAAAACAGTCCATTTTATCTGTTTGATAAAATGATACTTAGATACTTAAATACATTCCAAAATAAAATACTAGGGAAATTCCCGATTAAGAATGTGAGGCAGGATCAGAATATCTGAGGAACCTGTTCACGAGTAAAACTGCATTGCAACTATAGCCTAGGAGGAAGGAGGGAAGGGCAGGGGAAGGGAGGGTGGTAGGTTGATAGAGGGAGGGTTAGTGGGGGGGCACACCTATGGACCATATTGCAAGCACAAGTTGGATTTATCAGGTGTAGATCATAAATGTCTTAATGCTGTAATTTGGTAAATGAGGTGAAGGCTATGTTGATTAGTAGGATGTAAGCACTCCAATTTATACAAATAATCAATGTAGTGAATCTCATAATGACATAAATGTATTCATGATCTATGTACAAATGACTTAATAAAAAAATATAAAATAAATAAAAAATTTACTTTAAAAGAAATAAGATATGGGTGAAACTTAAGGTATGATTCATCTTGAGGCAAATTCCCACCTAGCTGTGAGCCTGAGAAATTAAATGTTACCTACTTTCAAAATATAATGGTAGAACATTTCTTTTCACTCTTTACATGATCAGGCTGTGAATTTTCCAAATTTTTCCATTCTGCTCTTCTTTTAGTTATAAACTTTGTCATAAATCCTTTCTCTCTTCTCTTGTTTTACTATTAGCAGTCAAAAGAAGCCATGCAGCACTGGGAATGTTCTATTGCTTAGGTATTTCTTCAGCCAGATTTCTTAACTCATTACTCTTAAGTTCTGCCCTCCATAAAGCCCTAGGACATGAATACAATTCAGCCAAGTTCTTTGTCAGTATATAACAAAGATTGCATATTCTCTACTTTCCAATACCTTGTCCCTCATTTTTGTCTGAGACCTCATCATAATTGCCTTTACCATTCATACTTATACTAATATTCGGATTACAATCACTTAAGTAATCTCTAAGAAGTCTTGGACTTTCTGAGCCATAAGGCAGTAATTTTATACTTGGGTCACACATTGTGATCGCTAGGAAGCTTTTTTCAAAAAAAATTAGATGCCTAGATCCTACCCTAGACCAAGTAATTCAGAACATCTGGAGGTGGAGCCTGGATATCAATTTTTTTGAGCTCCTTAGGTGATCTATCAATATGAAGGTAGGTTTGCAAAACATACAGAGCATAACCATAGTTGTTAAATCCCTCAAAAATCTTTAACCTCAAGCAGTATAACTTCATGATTCATCCTCTGAGGTTTGCTGATTATAATTTAGTAGGTAACTAACTGTGTTACTTGCTGCATGCAGAATAATTAGCCACAGTCTTGTTAAAATTTGAGGAAAATCAGTCAAAAAGTATCTTCTGTTCTTTTTGAAATTTTGGTTTATTTTTTATCTATAAAGGCCAGCACAGTTTGTGACAATAAAGCCATGCCACATAAAAGAGTGATAATCTGCTATTCTATACTGCATGAGGCACAATCATAGCTCATCTTAGTCTAAATTCATTGTGTATCCAATTCAGACAACTAAGAACAAATCACATCACTGAGGACCCTGACTATAAATTGCTACTGGATCCATTAAGGCACAGCTCAGTCAGACTCTGACCCTACAAGTAACGTGGAGGTTCTGCAGGAGCCTTGCTATCTGAGGCTCTACATTGACTCATGAAGCTTGTTCTCACCTTTCTTTGTCTGTCGACAGAGACTCAGGATGAGAGAAGGTCAATAAAAGCCACAAACTATCTTATACATCTCCTGACAGATTTTTCCATGGGCTAATAATAAAGAGAGTTAAGTATGTCTGAAGTCCTTTTTATTTCTTATACCTACAGTGACTCTCATCCTGGCCACCCATATATGACATATCTAGTGACTCAGCACTTTTTCAGAAGTACACATGTTCAGGCCTCACTCCCTAAGATCATGGTATAGAAATCTATATTTTTAATGAGACACTCCAGGAAATTCTGATGCCAGCCTGTACGTACTCCTTTTGAGTCATTATCCTAAGAAAACCCCAAAGCTTAAATTTTTTCAAATGATAGATGAAATGTCTCTTAAATGGGTTGTTTAATAATCATATAGCTTGAAGTAAATGGCTGTCATTCTTTATTAATAAAGTTAATTAAACTATAGGTTCCAGGCTTTATTTTTTTTACTGTGTTTATCACAAAACATTATTTATATGTCTATTTGCTTATTGCTAAAATATTGTTGGTTTTCCTTAATGAGATAAACACTCCACAGTGCAGGAAATCTGAAGCCTTAAGCCACACGTGGCTTTTTAGGTCTTTAAGTAAGCCCTTTTGACAAAATCTAAATTTTACAAAACAAATAATTTTTATCAAAAGAGGAGCAACAGAGAAAGGTGAAGATTTTCTTGCCTCTTTTGATGCTTAAAGAACAATCTTGAAATCAAAAGGCCACAGGTTCTCCAGCCCCAGCTCTCAACCTAAGTTTTTTTGTTTCTTTTTATCCACTTGACAACAAATAGATTTACTAACCCAGTCAGAAACTTCCCTAAAACATAAAAGTTTAAGAAAGTTGAGTTGATTTTGCAAATCTCAGTTAAGCAAGCTTCAATATGCAGTAGGTTTGAGTTTCCATGATCTTTCTTACTAAATAAATACTATACTTAACTGTATTAGAAGCTCTTAGACATTACAAAATTTAATGATCAGACTCTTGCACATTCATTCCAAACTGATATACTACATTTGAGTTTTTCTCCAGATAATAAGTTTAATCTTAATAATAAGATTTAAATGAGATTAAAATCCCAGTTGGCCTCTTCTGATTTTTATTTTTTTTATTTTTTATTTTTTTAAAATATATGTATTTTATTATTTTTCATTACATTATTTCCCCCCCACCCCTCCGTGGTAAGACAGAATTGATTTACAGAAAAGAATACAGAAAACACCAAAGCTCCTGGTAGAGGGAGAGATTTCAAGTGGGGAGAGAGATGCTCTCTCCGTTCCTCTCCCGGT
>CAUYRH010124215.1:0-11888 GCA_963574655.1 Perodicticus potto | reverse complement strand
CAGGCTGCAGCTGCTGGAGATGTTATCAAGGCTGCCTATAACCAGATAAAAACAATTGCTCAAGGAAGCCTTTCCAATGCAGATGTCCAAGCTGCCAGAAACAAGCTGAAGGCTGGATACCTAATGTCAGTGGAGTCTTCTGATGGTTTCCTGGATGAAGTTGGATCCCAGGCGCTAGTTGTTGGTTCTTACGTGCCACCATCCATAGTCCTTCAGGAGATTGAGTCAGTGGCTTATGATGATGTCATAAATGCTGCAAAGAAGTTTTTTTCTGGCCAGAAGTCAATGGTAGCAAGTGGAAATTTGAGACATACACCTTTTGTTGATGAGTTGTAATACTGAAGCACATATTACAGGAGAGAATGAAAGTCTACTATATTTAACTTTTATTTTCAATAAGGTAAAATACCTTAAAGTATAAATTCCTTCCAGCAGGCCTAAAGTCAATAAAGCATTCTACTTAAAAAAAAAATTAAAAAGTCAAAAGAAATCAAAATGGTGAGAAAGAAGAAATCATGGGAGAACTCCTTAATAGCATTTCTAATTATGATTCAAATTCTACATCTTTTAAGAGAAAAAATTAGTAAATTTAATTACAAAAAATAGCACACTTCTGCAAAAATAAAAATTTAATAAGCAGTCAAAAAACAAGCAATAACTGGGAAAAATATTTACAACCATAACATAGGCAACAAGCTAATTTACTAAGTATACAAAGAGTCCCAAGAAATCAAGAGGTAAAAGCCAGTAGAAAAACAGGCAAAAGATGCAAGCAGATTATAGGAATAAGATATAAATGTCTTTTCTACATAGGAAGAGCTGCTTAATCTTACTAGTAGGAGACATTTAAATTAAAAGCTACAATGAAATATGTAGCCCATATTTAACCTTTCAAATTGGCAAAAATACAAAACAAATTGAGACTCTGTCTCAAAGAAAAAAAAAAGGTTGGGGGACATGTGCCCAATATAAGTAACACTACCAGCTACAACAAACAACCTTCAACTCGTCATGGATTAGCTCAGCCAAGATTGATATCTTGGACATTCTCCTAGGCATCTCTTCTCCAAGTGTGACTCAGGGGTCTGGCTTCTACTGTGTGGCTCTGCCATCTTGGAGTCTCCCAGCTGCATGGATAGGAAGACAAGAAGCATGAAGAAGGCACATCTCTCCTTCCCCCATCCCACTAGCCCAGGCTCAAGCACAGGATTCCACCTAGCTGCAAGGGAAGCTGAGAAATATTGGTGAACACTGGGAGTCTCCCTGAGTCCTTGATGCCTACTAGGAACTCTTAACTTACACGTGGAGTTCCCATGACTCCCCATAGCCCATCACTCTACTTGCTTTAAACTGATCGTTAGAGGCTGCACGTCTCTAGCCGTGATCTTCCCCCTGACTCTTATAAGCTAAGGTATTTCATCTGGTGGGCCATAGGTACTTAAGAATCAACATGCAGAACCTTAACTAAGCATCTTCTACCTTGAGTTTCTTATTCCATGTTTATGACCTTAAATAATGGCCTTAGCACCTAGCTCTTCATCTAAGGGAAAAGACCAAAGGACAGGCTTCATCTTTCCCTCGCCTTCCCTTCTTGTAGAAAATCCTCCCAGTTACCTCCTAAATGTTTGTTAAAAACAATACCAATAGTTGGCATATTTATTTCTTATGTTTCACTATTTAAATATTTTGTTTTGAAAAACTGTAACCATTCAGAATAATGAATGATGACAAAAAGAGGAAGGTGGGAGAAAGGAGAGAGGGAGGAGAGAGTTCATGCAAGAAAATGTGGCAAAATATTAATAAGCATTCTTTTGAATGATTAAAGTTTTCAAAGTAAAATTTAAATAGTGAAATAAGAAAAAATGTGTTACCCATATTCCTATAATCTCCTTCATAATCACAACACAATCATCATCCTTGGGAAATTTAACATTGACTAGAACTATTTATCTCATATGTGGATCAGATTTCCCCAGCTGGTTAAGTAATGTCCTGGTTTTTATTTTTCCTTCTTTCTGGTCCAGAATAGAATTCAGGATCATGTGTTACTTGCCTCTTTAATTTACAGCTTCTGAGGTGGTTTTTCTTTGATGATATAGATATTGCTGAAGACTGAGTACAGTTATTTAGCAGGGTGTCCCTTACTTTGGATGTGATGGTCATTTCTTCCTGATAAGATTCAGAACAAACAATTTCATCAGGAGGCTCAGGGGATGGTTTTTCAGTTCATCACTTCAGAAGACACATGATGTTGGTTAATGATGATGCTAAACTTGGTCATCTGGTGAAAGTAATGCTGCCAAGTTTATCTCGTGTAAATTTACTTTCCCCTCCTTTGCAATGAATAAGCTATCTGTGGGGTACTAGTTCAAGCCTGAGTGTATATCCTGTTGCCCAACAATCTTTCACTTGGGAGTGTGATGGATCAGTTTCTGCCAACCTACCTGCCTTGGATTATCTGGGTGTGGCCCCTTGGAATATAGGCCATAAACTGGGACTAAGAGTCTATTCCCCTTACACACCCCAGCTATTTTATTTGGGGTGCTCCAGGCAAAGATGACTTAGCTGACACCATTCTCTGGGCTGTGTTCCTAATTCCTTATGCAAATTATAATCACCTAGCAAGCTCTTTGAATGCTCATACTTGTTTCCCTTTCCCAGACCAATTAGATCAAAATCCCTGGGAGTGGGACCTACTCAGCTTTTTTGTTGCATTTTGTTTTGTTTTTTTTCTGCTTGTCTGTTTGTTTTTAATGCATAGCTTTAGAAGGAGCTACTTGGCAGGTTTGCAAACCTGGGCGCAGGATCCTGAGCATGCCACCCAATCCAAACATCTATTGGCAACACTCTATGGAGGGACTATTTTTTTTCTCAGAAATGCATCAAGAATTAGTGATGTATTCATGAATCTTTAGAATATCATTTAAAATTGTACACAATTTAAATGTACTTATGAAGAATAAACTAGAAATTATAATCAGTGGTATTAATTTTTAATCCATTTCTCATCCAAGAATTGATGAGTCTTTGGCCAGGTATAGCTAAAGACTGTCCTATAGCCAAAAAGGCCAGACAACTGCCGAGGAGACACCTATGCCTTGGTGTCTCCTTCACTTTACACTTAGGACTAAATGTGGAACCCCATTTCCTATGCCTAGGTCAATTTCATGTGAATTTCCTAGGCCTCAATTCCATGAATGGACTGTGTCCATTCATTGATACATCCATTCACTTTGCCCCTGCGGAAAGGACTGTGTTCATTCATTGATACATTCATTCACCTTGCCGCCCGGTGGAAGGGACTGTGTTCATTCATTTCCTGGCCAGGAACCCATACACCTATATATATCCCAAGACTAAAAGCCTAAAGGGGGAGACAGGGAAAGACCGGGAGAGAAACAGAGAGAGCTTTTCTCTCCTCACTTGAATTCTCTCTCTCTACCAGGAGCTTTAACATTTTCTATATTCTTTTCTGTAAATAAATTCTGTCTTACCACTGGAAAAAAAAAAGAAAAGAAAATGCCATGAAGGCTATGTTAAACAGTTTGATGAAAACATTTTAGATTATATATGAAACCAGCACATTGTACCCCTTGATTGCACTAATGTACACAGCTATGATTTAATAAAAAACAAACAAACAAACAAAAAAGACTGTCCTGTCTTCCCTCTTGAGTGAATTCTACAACATTTTCCTGGTTTGGGTATCTTTTTTACCCCCATGCAGCTCTGTGGATATCATGTTTCTGATTTCTGGTCTTTCTTGCACTGCACAGATTGTTTTCACAATCCACAGATGTTGGGTCTGCTCACCACAGTGCTTCCCCAGAGGTGCTCCCCAATCGCTCCCTGTAAAAGACACCACCTGCCACTCCGCATGGCCTCTCGGCCAGCCAGCCTCCTGCTCTGCTTTCTCTATTTTGTGCTGGTGGGTCATCTTCTGCCCAGCAAGGGAGAGGGAATTATTTCCTGATTGGTATCCAAGTAAAACATGTATCCTCTACTGAGCAGAAATGCAGATAACATGCCAAGAAGGGGAGCTGCCTTTCTGTGGCCTTCCTCCCCTGCTGCTGCAGACTCTACAGCACTACCTCTCACCTGCTGCCAGGGGGTCGTCCAGCTTCCCTTTGCCCCAACTGCTTCCCTCTCCAGCCCCTCCTCTGGGTCAGCCCTGGACCTGGTTTATCTTCATGTCGTGTAGATTTCTGATTGGCCCTGCCCTGCTGACTCATGATCATTTTTATTACCTCCCCCTGGATGGGACATGGCTCCCTCTGACTCTTTTCTGCCTACCCACTTCTATAAAGTGTTAATGCTGATACCTAAGAGGGAAGAATCTCAGGGGACCCTTTTCAGGACTCAGGGAGAGGGAAGAGAACGAGCCCAGAGTGATCATCCGAGTTACATTTTGTAATGCAACTTCTCATTAATACATTTTTGAAAAGCAGTACCAATTTATTTCCTCAATGGGGACTTTGCAGACATTTATAGTATTTTGTTTAGTCTGTCCCTCCAAATAGATAAAGCAGGGCTCGGCGCCTGTGGCTCAACAGGCTAAGGTGCCAGCTACATACACCTGAGCTGGCAGGTTCGAATCCAGCCCAGGGCCCGCCAAAAAACAATGATGGCTGCAACCAAATAGATAAAGAAATATATCTTGATTCCGGGCAAAGGAGGAAATTACAAGAAGTTTCTTTTTCAATGAAAGAAACTCATGCTTATCAAGTGTGTTGTATGTAACCTTCTGGGGCCTGTGACCAAACCTGAGTCCCTTGTGGGAAATAGTGACTTGCTGCTTGGGCATTCCAGAGAACAGGATCAATTGCCACATGAAAAAGATTGGCGGAGCCTTCAGAGAGAAAACCACCAAGCCTGCCCTCCTGGCAGCAGCAGCAGCAGCTGTGGCAGCAAACAGGTGAGCGTGTGTGAGCTACACATTCTCAGAGACTTGGGGGCCTCCCTGTTACCATTCTCAGCCCTCCACCAAGGACTCCGAGAGATTTCCTGAAAGGCACCAGAGGTCAGAGGCCAAGAGACTCCCGTTCCCATCCAGGCCTGGGTTATGAGGGCACAGCATTGGGAACATTTTCCTTTGCCCTTTGGGCTTGAGTCAACATGGGGGGGGGGTGATTCCACTTTTGTTTACTCTCATTGTGTTTTTTAGTTTAAAGTCTTTTCTATTGCTCAACAGCAAAGGAAATCAGAATATGTGAAACGATTGATTAGTCAACAGTGTTTATGGAGACATGGGCAGAGCCTTACAAGTATAGAGGGTTGGGCAGAGAAAGAACATTCAAATCTTACCCTTGGGTGGTTTACTATTTTCTAAGGGAGAGGACATCTGGTAGCACGTTAAAAATTTAGTGTCTTTAGAAGGATACTCAAAAAAACGCTGATGGTTGTGCTCCCAGAAGAACTACATGGCTGGAGAAACCCTTTTCACTAAACACCCTTTTGAACTTGGGAGTTCAAAAACACATATATCATCTACTCCGAAAAATGGTTTTGTAAAAGAAATATGAAATCATTATTGATGATGCTCATGGCTGGAAAAGAATGTGCGAGGGAGGCCAGATCACAAATTCTCCTTTCAAAAGCAGATCAGACATGTTCTCACGTAGCCAAGCATCTGGGGACAGTACCCAGGAACCATGGGCCTTTACACACCTCACACGCCATGTGCCCTGTGGGAATAAAGAAGAAAAAGGTGCAGGGAATACTTTCATGTCAATTTTCATAGTCCCAGCCAAATTTAGGTAGACTGTGATCATAAGAGGTTCATGAAGAAGGGAATCTGAGTGAAATATTAGAAGAAAAGGAGGGGCGGTCTCAGCATGCTGCAGGGAAAACACCACAGGTGTCTGCAAACAGGAGCCGTGATACAACCACAGGCTCCTTAGAAATAGTTTCTACTGCTCCGTGGAATGACCGAAGATGGAAATGGCCAGAGAAGACTCTGGAACTCCAACACCTTGAGTATTCTGGACGTAGGGAAAGTAAGGCTTAGACAAGGGTAAGGCTGTTGAAAGAGAAGAACTGATCCTAGAAATGTGATGAGAGAAAAAATAAATGTCAGGATTTGAACACGGATTGGTATATGGATAAAACAAGTGAGAAATCAAGGCTCATAACTGAATTTTCTGATCACTTACTTCTGTAAATGAAGAATCTGGCCACCAAAGGCAATCATAAAGGAGTCACAGAAACTTCAAACTTCAGAGGGTTTAGAAATGTCCAAATTCCTGAGAGGAAATACAAGGAAGAGGTGTGGGTGGCCACGCTCAGACCCTGCAAGTTAGGGACAGAAACAACCACAAAGAAACAGGCTCCACCTGACTTCTAAGAAAGCGAAGAAACTTCTTAAACATACAGGAAGCTTCCACGCTGCCTCATGTATAATGAAAAAGCAGGAAACTCAAGAACAGCACCTTATTCTTTCTCGGAAGTGAGTGCCCCTTTGGCTCTTCCTCACATAGTCGGGGAGGGCAGTTTTCCCTGGAACATCCTCAAACCTGAACTCAAAAACCTCAAATCACTTCATGTTGTGATTCTGGGTTTTTCTCTCCAGAACTGGCTGCCTGATTCGTTTTATTCCTGAATGTAGGAACATTTTGATAACTGGAGGACACCACCCAACACCTGGGGAGAAGAAGGCGAGCGGATAGGAAAGTCAGTAGCTGCAACATAAATTCGTGTCTCACTGACTGCAGTTTCTCGTGTCTGCAGCGCCCTGAGCTCCCCCACACCGGTAAAGCTTGCTGTGCCTTTTTCTAAGTCCTGGTACTGTATTTTGTCCAAGTTGTGGTACTGATGATTGAGTCACCGCACATAAAAGGGACCATGAATGCAGGGAACCGGAGAAAGGCTGAGAGCAAGACGCAGTGTGTCTTCGGAAAAAAGACGTGTTGGGATTTGGAGTGCCGCTTGTGCGAACTTCAGTCAAAAAGCTCGCACTTCGCTGAAGGATATTGTCTGGCAACTTCAGCCCTGTGGGATAGAGACTGGGATCGAGAAGGGAGCAGAAATCTAAAATAAGCATCGCAAACCCCGGTGTGAACCTCAGGGGTTTCCGTCTGGGAGAGGGGACCTCAGTTCTCAGCAGAGCTCCAGCAGCTCCGACCCAAAGCCTGGGTGGCTTCTCGCCGGGCTGTGGACCAGCAGCAATGTCTGCTGGGATGTCACCACCTCCAGCATCCCCTGCAGAGCCGGCTTGCTCCCTCGGCACCGATGGCACTGACAGTGCACATTCCCAGCGCCGCGGGCTCTGCCTCCCGGGTGCCTGGAGCAGCCTTCCGGCTTTGAGCAGCTATTCTGAATCAAATGACTGGCTGCCGCACAACTGGCTTCTTCTAGGGGGACGGTTCCTGTCTTGCTCGTCTATTTTCCTAGTATCTAGCGTATGAAAACCATGGAGATGATGCTCCCTGGATCCATGCTGACGGGAAGTGTGTGGCAAGCAACCTGTAAAGGGGGTGGCCAGGAAGAAAGAAGGGCCAACAAGCAGCTCTGCTTGGAGACATTGCTCATCCCACAGGCAAATGACCCCTGTTCAGTGTCCCTTCCTGGAACCTGCAGAGTCAACCAGAGCAGGGAGCAGATTGTGAATGATGTCACTACTTAACTCACCGTGTGTAGTCTGAATTAGAAAAGGACTCAGGGCAGCGTGGGCCAGTCTCAGGGGACAGGAAGTGCCCCAGGGCAGAGGACTGCACACTTGAGTGCCTAAAACAAAGCAAAACACAGTGACTGGTCCACGCAGGGCGGAATCCCCCACCTCCTGCCTCCCTCCTGCCCCTCCCTGCCGCCTCTGAGCCGGGGCTCACTACACATTGGCTTTCCCTCCCTCCCCGCCTCATCACTCAACAGCTCCCGTGGTCACATCAGAGCTCCTGACCCTGACCCTGACCACAGCCCCATCTTCAGCTTCCTGGTGCCTGATCAGGCAGCCCAGACCCAGCCAACCTGCCTAAGACACAAAGGCAGTGTCTTGCCTTCCAGTTCCAAAGGGCAGTGGGAATTGGGAACTGAGCTGTTCCTTGCTGTGAGGAGAGGCAGGTCCCCTGTGGCTCTCTCCATCATCTGCTCCAAACTCTGGATGTGAGAGCCGCCAGCAGAGGGCTCTGCCTCCCAGACGCTGTTCCTGCCGGCCAGCAGGAAGGGACACACTTGGCCAGCTTTCAAAGTGTTTCACCACGAGTGCACACACTCACCCACAGGCGCACACACCTACAAGCACACACACTCACAGCTGCACACTCACAAGCACACACTCACAGCTGCGCACACTCACTCACAGGCGTGCACACTCACAGGTGCACATACTCACTCACTGAAACTGGATCACAAGACAGGACTCACTGTCGCTGCTGTCATGCCCTATCATAGCCTCTCCCTCTCCCCATCTCTCCATCGAGGCCTCCTCTCGCCTTCCCTCCTCTTCTTTTTTATTTATTCTTTTAAACATGTGAGACCTGACGTCATCAATTGATTTCATGCCTCAGTGATGAGTCACTATGGACAGTTTGGTATTTCTGCAGCGGTGGCCAGAGGACCCCTGAGTTGGGGCCCTGGAGCTGCTGGTTAACATGCAGACCCCTGAGTATCACCTAGACTCCTAATGCTGAATTTCTGGGGTTGTTGGGGACCAGAAGGTAGCCTGCCCTGGAGTTTGGAGCAGATGACCTCTAGAGTTGCTTCCAACTCCAAAGACTAGGATTGACTGAGCCGCTACTGTGTACAAGGCATTGTGCTAAGAGTTATGGGAGACACAGAGAAATCTAACACACGGCACCGGTTCTGCTGGAGAGAGCATGTGCACGTGTAGGAAGTTAAATAACAACTTCCTGGTGAACTGAAGCTCATGATTCACAGCCAGTGAGGGGTCAAAGCCATGAGTCCAAATGATGGGGATCTGTGTGTTGTGGGAGTCAGGGAAACAACAGTCAGAAAATCTCCATTACCTGTTAATCAAAGCGAGTAAAGTTCTAATGCTTTTCTCACTAATAACCGTAATAGCAGCAACTACAATGATAATTAAATAGTTAATATTAATTGAGCTATTTAATTGCGTGCAGCCTTTATGTGACTTCTCTTTCAATGCTGGCAACAGACCTATGGTAGATCAGTAGTTCTCAGAGTGTGATCCTGGGAATTTGTTAGAAATGCACATTCTCAGGCTCAGGCATACTGAGTCAGAAACTCTGAGGTGGAGCCCAGCAATCTGTGCTTTACCGGCTCTCTGGATGACCTGATGAACCACTGGGGAAAGTAATGGCTATGTCCCCATTGTCACACCCGGGGACACCGAAGCACAGAAAGCTGGAGTGGGCTGCCCACACTTACCAGCAGTGGAAGGGCCTCCCATTGGCACTCTCCCAATGCCCAGGATGTCGTACTTGGACCTCCCCTGCTCACAGACGTGAATGTAGTTTACCACCTACAGATTCACCCAGTGGACACTGGGGAAGGCAAGGCAGCAGACACTGAGGATCACATCCATGGAGGCTGCTCACCAGATGATTCAGAAATGGGGTAACTTACAAAGACATCTGGGGTCCCAGTTTCGTGTGAGGATAGATGAAATGTAAGCCTGGTTTCTTAGAGTATAAGTTTAGAAGATCTGTTGTGTGCACCAAGCCATGCCCACTTTGCTTGGAATGCAAACTGGGAGCCAGAGTGACTCATGTAGCTTCCAGGTCCCTCCACCCCCTGTGAGATGCCAGGGAGCTGCCAGTGCCGAAGCTCGGAGGCGCTCTGTCCAGGAGGGAGCTTCACGGTCACTTTGCATTTGCTGCACCCTAATCAGGGCGTGACCCCTTTAATGAATGCCTGGGTTAATCCCCAGAAAGCTTCTGAGGAGCTGAGTTCGGTCATGCCTTCCTCTCCCTTTCAACCAGCGGGGGTCAGGGAAGGACACACTTGACATCTGGAGGGAGAGCCAAGGTCAGGGCCTGTCCCACGAAAACCTATCTTCTGCCTGTGCTGAGGGGAATGTCTGACCTACACACAGCCGAGCCAGGTCCCTGTCTAGGCCCTCATCCAGCCCCAGTGGCCACGTACTCCAAAGGCACATCTAAGCTCACGCAGCCCCTTTCGCTTCCTGTCTAACCCCTTGACAAAGGGATGAGGACAAATATTTGGCTTCCTCCCACGATGTTGCTGCCTATTCGCCTTTGCTCTACTTACTCCTCTCATCAGAGGGAGGCCCCACCTGGTACCTTTGCCCTCTACTGAGCCCCAGGCTGGACACTCAGAGCCCACTCTCCTTACAGGTGGAATTTTCATGACCCACTCATCCAGAGTTTCATGAAATATAAAGTTATTTTAAATCCTCAAAACAGGTGTATTCAAATTTAATAACAAACACATGGATAATGCCTTGGAGGAGGAGATGCTGTCCAGAGATCCAGCAAACAGTAGTTCGTCCTGACTGCACAGCAGCGTGAGAAGAACACACCGCTGGCTGGAGTTGATCTTCCCTTTGTTCTCTCCACCTGGCATCAGACTCAGAGATTTGGCACACTAGCATGCTATGGTTGGGTTGCTACCAGAAACTCTGGGCCTTGCCTAAACTTCATGTTTTTGGTTTTTGTTTGTTTGTTTAGAGACAGAGCCTCAGTTTATCACCCTCAGTAGAGTGCCATGGCGTCACAGTTCACAGCAACCTCCAGCTCTTGGGCTTAGGCGATTCTCTTGCCTCAGCCTCTAAACTTCATGTTTTTAAATATTTCCTGGGATATTTTCTGTGTTTTCTGTACAGAAAAAACACAGAAAATATCCCAGGAAATATTAAAAAACATTGGAGTTTCCAGCCTGAAGGGGGTGAAAAAAAAACACTCTAAGTGTCCATAATTCTAATAACATTTTTTGGATGTTAGGGAATTTTTTAAAAAGCTAACATTGTCTCCATTTCTACCAAATAGAGAACATTCATTGGTTTAAATTACAGAAATATCTTTTATCTTCCCACAGATACACAAACATATTTAGAGGGTGCTAAAAAATGTATACACATTTTAAGAAAGAAAAAAACGCTTTAAAATTTTAATACTCAATATATATTGATATAAAAGATGAACACGAGTCATGTTTGAGCACCTCTTGTGACTGCAGAAGTCAAAAGTGACTTGAGTATTACAATTTAACACAGTTTGCCCCTTTCTTCAAATGTCTATACCAGGGGTCCTCAAACTACGGCCCACCGAGGACTATCCGGCCCGCTGGGTGTTTTTGCCTCCGCTGCGTGCCCTGTTTAGCAGCGGACTCATCCCGGGCCCGCAAAATCTGTTAGCGGAAAAACCATTGTTTGCATTCCCAAACAAAACATGTGTGGATTCACTGGAAAAGTTGCAAAACGAGTTCCAATTTAGATTTAAAGGGCTTCATCTCCATGAACAGGACATACAGCTTTTCCATAACCCATTTTCTATTGACATTGAAAATGTGAGGGTCAGTCCCTGAAGTCGCCACCCCGGCCTCCAGCACTGCCTCAGGTGGAGTCTCCTGCAGGTGGGAGCCAGGCGCTGCAGGGTGCGGCAGGGGCGGCCGAGTGCTCCTGCGGCTCCGGCTTTCGGGCTTCTCCATGGGGCTGGCCTGCGGCGCCTGGATGCTCTAAGAACGTTTCCACTGTTGTTTGGAGGACACACGCAGTGGGATTCAGAATTCCTGGAGAATTGCCTTTATGAGAAGCTGGAAGTATTTCTTTAAATTCCTTCTCTTAGTTTTTCAAAGAAACATCAAGAAACCGTGAACAACATTAGTAATGAAGAGTTTGACTGCCACTTGCTTGATGAAGGTTTTACTGCCAAGGACATTCTGGATCAAAAAATCAATGAAGTTTCCTCTTCTGATGATAAGGATGCCTTCTATGTAGCAGACCTCAGAGATGT
>CAUYRH010124214.1:0-16235 GCA_963574655.1 Perodicticus potto | reverse complement strand
TGCAATCTTATTTTCAGATACAAGTGGATTTAAAGCAACTAAAGTTAAGAAAGACAAAGATGGACACTTTATACTGGTCAAAGTAACAACACAACAAGAAGACATTTCAATTTTAAATATTTATGCACCCAATTTAAATGCTCCCAGATTTATATAACAGACATTGATAGGTCTGAGCAATATGACATGCCATAACACCATAATAGCCAGGAACTTTAACACTTCTCTGAAAGAATTGAACAGATCCTCTAAACAGAAACTAAGCAAAGGTACAAAAGACTTAAATGTGACCCTAGAACAAATGAGACTAATAGATGTATACAGAACACACCATCCTAAACCTAAAGAAAATACATTTTTTTCTCATCAGCCCATGGTACATACTCTAAAATAGACCACATCCTAGGATACAAATCAAACCTCAGGAAAATTAAAAGAATAGAAATTATACCTTCTATCTTCTCAGACTACAAGGCAATAAAGATGGAACTCAACTCCAACAAAGATGTTCATCCTCACACAAAGACATGGAAATTATGAAAAAACACACCTCATGCTGTGTTTAGGAAGAGATAAAAGAGAAAATTGTTAAATTCCTCAAACATAACAGCAATGTAGACACAAGTTACCAAAACCTGTGGGATACAGCAAAAGCAGTCTTAAGAGGGAAATCTATGACATTAGATGCCTACATACCAAAAACAGAAAGAAAGTGCATCAACGAACTCACAAACCATCTTCTGGAATTGAAGAAAAAGAACAAACTAACCCAGACCCAGCAGAAGAAAAGAAATAACCAAAATTAAATCAGAGATTAATGAAATTGAAAACAAAAGAATCATTCAGAAAATTAATGAAATAGGCACTTCTCTTCAGAGAACCTTCGAGTAGGTAGGGCTCACCTGGGAGCAAACAAGGCCCCTGAGAGCTCCACTTAGTTCACAAGATAAAATCCCACAGCAGAACTCAGAGTCAGCAATGGCTAAACCCCAGGTAGTTGTAGCTTCTGTAATGTCTAAACTGTCCGTGAATGCCCCTGAATTTTACCCATCAAGTTATTCTTCAAATTATACCGATCCTATGAGGACGGTTGTGAGGATTATCCCACTCTATCAGAATATGTTCAGGATTTTTTGAATCATCTTACAGAGCAGCCTGGCAGTTTTGAAACTGAAATTGAACAGTTTGCAGAGACCTTGAATGGTTGGGTTACAACAGATGATGCTTTGCAAGAACTGGTGGGACCCATCTATCAACAGGCTGCATCTATCACAAATTTTTCTTGTATGGGAGCTCGCCAGTGTAATTACCTGTCCCACCATCTGGCAATTAGCCCACAGAGTGGCAACTTCTGTCAATTACTACTTCAAAGATGTCGGATTGAATACGAAGTTAAAGATCAAGCAGCAAAAGGGGATGAAGTTACTCAAAAACGATTTCACGTGTTTGTACTTTTTCTGGAAGAACTTTATCTTAACCTGGAGATCAAGGGAACAAATGGACAGGTTACAAGAGCACATATTCTTCAGATTGGTGTCTGAGAATTGCTGAATGCCCTCTTTTCTAATCCTATGGATGACAACTTAATTTGTGCAGTAAAATTACTGAGGTTGATAGGGTGAGTTTTGGAAGATGCATGGAAGGAAAAAGGAAAGACTGACATGGAAGAAATTATTCAGATAATTGAAAATGTTATTCTGGATGCAAACTTCAGCAGAGATGTAAAACAGATGCTCCTTAAGCTTGTAGAACTCTGGTCTAGTAACTGGGGTAGAGTTCATGCAACTTCAACATACAGAGAAGCAACACCTGAAAATGATCTTAACTACTTTATGAATGAAGCAACATTTTATACATCTGATGGTGTTCCTTTTACTGCAGCCAATCCATATTACCAAGAGAAATATCAAGAGTTACTTGAAAGAGAGGAGTTTTTTCCAGATTATGAAGAAAATGGAACAGATTTATCAGGGGCTGGTGATCCATACTTGGATGATATTGATGATGAAATGGACACAGGGATAGAAGAAGCTTATGAAAAGTTTTATTTGGAATCAGAGCATAAGCAAAAACAATAAAGTTAAATTTTAGCCTATCAGTTTTATAAAGCAGTTTAGGTATGGTGATTGAGCAGAACACAGGAAAGCAAGAAACTGTGTTACACTTATACCAAATTAAGGATGTTGAGTTATGTTACTAATCTATGCAACTTTAATTTTGTTTAACACTATCTGCCAAAATAAACTTTATTCCCTATTTTTAAAAAAGAAAATTAATGAAATAAAAAGTTGGTTTTTTGAAAAAATAAATAAGATTGATAAACCTATGGCCACACTAACTAGAAACAGAAAAGTAAAATCTCTAATAACCTCAATCAAAAATGATAAAGGGGAAATAATAACAGATGCCACAGAAATATAAGAGATAATCTCTGAGTAGTACAAGAAACTCTATGCCCAGAAATTTGACAATGTGGAGGAAATGGATCAACACCTGAAATTGCTCCCTCTGACTAGATTTAACCAAGAAGAAACAGATCTCTTGAACAAATAGATTTCAGGAACGAAGATTGAAGAAACAATAAAAAAAAATCTCCCAACAAAAATATGCCCTGGTCCAGATGGCTTCACACCAGAATTCTATAATATCTTCAAAGAAGAGCTTATATACCATGCCGCAGAAATTATTCCAAAAAATTGAGAAGGAAGGAATCTTCCCCAACACATTCAATGAAGCAAACTTCATCCTAATACCAAAACCAGGAAAAGAACCAACTAAAAAGGAGAACTTCAGACCAATTTCACTAATGAATATAGATGCAAAAATTCTCAATAAAATCCTATCCAATAGATTATAGCTTCTCATTTAAAAAGTCATACATCACTATCAAGTAGGTTTCATCCCAGGGATGTAAGGCTGTTTAACATATGCAAGTCCATAAACGTAATTCACCATATCAACAGAGGCAAAAACAAAGACCGTATGATCCTCTCAATAGATGCAGAAAAAGCATTCAATAAAATCCCACATCCTTTTCTAATCAGAACACTGAAGAGTATAGGCATAGGTGGCACATTTCTTTTTTTTTTTTAATTAAATCATAATTGTGTACAATAGTGCAATCATGGGGCACAATGTGCTGACTTCATATACAATCTGAAATATTTTCATTGAACTATTTAACATAGCCTTCATGGCCTTTTAATCACTATATGAAGACATTTATATTCTGCATTTAGTAATTTTCACTTGTACCCCACAATTTCTTTCTTTCTTTTTTTTTTTTTTTGAGACAGAGCCTCAAGCTGTCACCCTGGATAGAGTGCTGTGGCATCACAGCTCACATCAACCTCCTACTCCTGGGCTCAAGCGAGTCTCCTGCCTCCACCTCCCAAATAGCTGGGGCTACAGGCGCCCGCCACAATGCCCGGCCATTTTTTGGATGCAGCCGTCATTGTTATTTGGCGGGCCCTGGGCTGGATTCGAACCCACCAGCTCAGGTGTACATAACTGGCGCCTTAGCCCGTTGAGCCACAGGCGCCGAGCCACCCCACAATTTCTTAATCCATTCGTGGGTTGATGGGCACTTGGGCCTCTTCCATGACTTAGCAATGATGAATTGGGCTGCAGTAAACATTCTGGAAGTTCTACTTTTTTTTTTTTTTTGAGACAGAGCCCCAAGCTGTCACCCTGATAGAGTGCTGTGGCATCACAGCTCACAGCAACCTCCAATTCCTGGGCTCAAGCGAGTCTCCTGCCTTCGCCTCCCAAGTAGCTGGGACTACAGGCGCCCGCCACAACGCCTGGCCATTTGGTTGCAGCCGTCATTGTTGTTTGGCGGGCCTGGGCTGGATTCAAACTCGCCAGCTCAGGCGTACGTGGCTGGCGTCTTAGCCTGTTGAGCCACAGGTGCCAAGCCTGGAAGCTCTACTTTTTAAAGCCCTTTAAGGGTGCAGAGGGTAGGTCAGCCCCACCTGGATCCTGTCAGTCACTTACGGCCATCTGATTTGAGACTTTAAATACATCTGCAGAGTTCCTAGATTCGTGTTTGATTAAATATCCAGGGGTGGTGTATCTTGGGGGGAATTTCGGACATCTGCACCCCACAGGAGGTGTCCTTAGAATGGAAGGACCAACAGGACTTGAACGGTGAAGAAGGGTCTTCCAGGTAGAGTCCAGAGTAAGAAAGGCACAGATGGGGGAAGCGTAAGGGCGGTGAGGAGTGACAGCCCCAAGAAATGGAATGTGTGTGGGATGGGGGTGCTATGTGAGGACCGAGGGAATGGGGTGCCCCACTGAGGGAGGGGCCCCTGAGGGTGAGTGAGGACAGGAATGACCACCTGGGATGGCTCGCGAAGGGGGACTGGATGCACTTGGAGGCCCCTCGGACCGGGAAAGCAGAATGTTCTCCTTTGGCCGGCGTAAGAGGGAACATGGTCCCCTTGTCCTTCATGCCATTGTCCTTCAGCCCCTCAGTAGACATGATGGCATGTGTAGGGAGGGCTGGCTCATGCTAGATTCCCAGGACAGAGTGGGAACAGCGTGGACAGGATCTGTCTCCTCTAACCCAGGCTGAGAGCTGCTGGGGGAGAGGAGGCAGAGGAGCCTCCTGTCCAGAGGGGAGTGCAGTGACGGGAGCACCCTGGGAGCTCTAGGCAGAGCCCTGAACCCAGGTCCTGATTTCCCAAGGATGGAGCATCCCAGGACTCAAAGGGTGAAGGATGACAGAGGCCCCTTGATGGGCGTCCAGGGGGGACTCACATCATTCCTCCTCCCCTTCCTGGGCTGGTGCTGCGAGGAGCCCAGGCGGGCCCCAAGAGCACAGTTCTGGGGGGAAGAAGGAGCAGAGGGAAGTACAGAGCCGTTTGATCCTCAGACTCTGGCCCCTGGTAAAGAGCTAAGTGTCTTTTTGCTGGCAGCTGCAGCAAAAGGAGCAATCATTAGAAGGTGGCATTTTGCATTAAAATTGTTCCCATCAGCCGGTGACATTTTCTTATTCCTTCTGGTCAGGAGACCTTTCAGTGCCACAGATTCAAATGACTCAGTGTCAGAATTTCTTCCCCCCCAGGAGAGAAACCTGGGCCGGTCACCCTGGGGTAGACACGTGCATTAGCCGGGGTTAGAAAAGCAGATGAGCTATTGAGCGCCGCAAGCTCCAGGGGTGTGTGCGAGGACACGGGAGAAAACAAACGTGCCCAACGTGTTTTGTGCCTGTGAGGACGGCAAGCCCAGGGTGTCATGGCCAGCAGGTCTGTTCCCAGCCAGTGTGTTCCTTCTGTGGAAAGAAAGGCCCACAGGGGAGGTTTTGTGTGAGTGTGTAAATCAAGGAAGAGAAGTGAGCAGGTGTACACAGGAGTGTGTGCACACGTGTGTGCTGGTGGGCACAGCTAGTCCTGGGCTCCCGTGAGCTGCCAGCTCCTGGCGCTGTTATGACAGGTCTGCCTGCAGGGCAGTGGCAGCAGACCCCTATCCTTCCCCACCCTCCACAGCCGTCCGTGTCTCAGTAAAGGGCTCCACACCGCCCAGCTGCCAAGCCCCAAGCCCACGAGTCCTCCGTCTTCCCCACTTTCTTTCACCCCAAGTTCCAATGCCTCCTTTTCAGATAGGCCTCCTCTGTCTACTCCAGTGAACGCAGTGCCCTGCCCCTCCGCAGGTGTTCTCCATTATAGCATGAGCTTCCTCTCCTGTGTGGCATTGTCCCAGTAGGAAATAGCTTGCCACCTTTTTCTTTACAAGGACAGTGTCCCCCTGCCCCTTGCAAAGTGTGGTTCCCTGGGACCAGGGTCATCTTTCTTGTTCATCTCTGTACACCCAGTAACAGTATACAGTAGGCACTCCGTAAGTGCTTTGTAGTAGTGATGAGTGACTTGTTTCACTATATTCCCCCAGGGCTGACTTAGGTCTTGGGGAACAGGGGCAGTGCTTCAGTGCTAAGGACACTGTGACAGAACAAAGTGGCTTATGAGGGAGAGAGGTCCTTGTCACTTGAAAGTGGTCAGAGGAGACTGAGTGAACACTCTTAGCCTTTCACACCTGCAGGTCACCACCGAGTGCCACACGGTGAGGTATGAGGATCGTCCAGAACTGGTCCCATTTGGCCTCCCGGCCTCCCTGTCTTTTGATTGTTCTATTTGTGTCGTGCTTGTCTGCGTGTGGCGTTACTGTGCCTGGAAGGCCCTCCCTCTCTTCCTTGACTGGAAACTCATTCTCCTGAGTGCTGATTGCTCCGCTCTATGACATCATCTTCTGCACCAGTCCTCCCCTGTCCCTGCTCCTGGGCCCTTTTTGTGTGCCTGCCTGTAGGTCTGACCACCGTGGTTATGTTGGTGCCTGTGTTCCCTGTAACAGACCCAAATGTCTCACAGATGAGGCTTGCAGCTCAGCATCCCTGGGCCTAGCATCGGGGTGCCATGGGGACCCAGGGATGCTTGGGAGTTGTGTGCGGCAGACTCCTAACGGGAGGTCTGGCAGGCAGATGGAGATGGAGCTCCCATAGACTCTCCTGCTCTCCGCCCACTCATCTCAGCCCCTCTGAGTTTGTAGCCACCAGCAGTTGGTCCTTTGTGGTGACTCTGGGCTCAGCTTGAGAGTCTCTGATTTCCCCAGGAGAAGATGTTCAATGGGTGACTGTCCAGATTCTAGGTGCCAACACAGGTTAGTGGCTGAGAGCCAGTACCTGGTGGAGAAGCTTCCCTAAACCTGCACCACTGGGTGGAGGGACGTAGGCCTCAGGCTATCAGAGCAGCTTACAGTGCTCCTCTGGGGCAGGGCCCAGAGGGATTGCTTTGGGGAGACACCCCTAGAAGAGATGGCACTTTCTGAGAGGCCAGGGTCAGCTGAAGATGAAAAGGGTGAATCCCAAAGATTCCTGCTCTGGGTCTGTGTCCACCAGAGATGCAGACATTAGATGTACAAGCAAGTGGGTAGAGAAAGGGAGGGTTCTCTGGGGTGGGGTTGGCCTGGGCTATCCACGCTGAGTGTTCAGGTAAGCTTGGGCTACCTGCAGAGGGCTGCCGGTCTTGGGAACAGGCTGGGCCCACAGGGTACATGCCTGCAGCAGAGAGCCCTGCAGGAAGCTGGGGAACCACACCAGAACCTCGAGTTGGGAGCTGGGTTCCAGTCTGGCTCCGATGCTTCCTGAGCATCAGCCCTGGGCAGAGTCTAAGACTCACCCAAGCCTCAGTTTTCTCATCTGTGAAGGGGCATCCTAGGTACTAAGCATTGTGCTGTGCACTAGCTCACTGAAAGGGCACCCTAGGTGTTAAGCCTGTGCTGTGCACCAGCTCACTGAATCTTCATGGTGTCTCTGTGAGGTAAGCAGGGTTATATTTCCCAGATGAGGAAACTGAGGCTTAGGACACTTAACTGTGCTGGGCCACATGGTGACCCAGTGCTGGGATATGAAGCTGCTCTCTGTCCAGCTGTGAAGCCCAGTTCTCAGCCACTGCTTCATACCACCCAAAGTTGCTGGGATGATCTGAAGACCTAATAGGTAGATGGTCATGGCTGAGGGGCTCAGCATGGGTCAAGTGCATGGCACAGCTGTGTGGCCTGGGGCTCAGGACAGGAACATCTGCTTCCCCCTACACGGCTCCCAGCTCACACTGGGTCACCCCTGGGGGCAGGTGCAGGCTGGTGTCCTCTCTGCCTGCTGCTGCTGCTGCTAAACTTTACACTGGGCTCTGTCATTAGCCCAACAACAAGCTCCCTGTTTGACTAGCCCTGTCCAAATTTGCTCGGTGCGAGCAGGAGCCCATGGTAAGTAAACGGTTTTCTGTTGATATTTGAGCACTAATGAAGAGGCAGCGAGCGGGGCCCATTAATAACTGAGGAGATGATTGTGTTTGCAGAAGGCCTGTACACAGCATGTCAGCCTGCCCAGGCAGGGCCAGCCTCCTTATTGATTTCCCAATAAGCCGAAGCGATGCTTTTGCTTCTATCCCAGGTGGGAGGCTTCCTTTGTGCAGTCCAGGGTTGGGTCTCCTTGAGACTCCACTGAAGCAATCAGCCTGGGTCTCAGGGGAGGGGAGGGTTTCATTCATTCATTCATTCAACATGCATGGATTGGGCATCTTTTGTGCATGGGCTGCTCTACCAATAGCCAAGTCCTTATCCTTACTGAGAAATAGCCTGCCCTTGACCTCTCTGGGAGGCTTGGCCCCGATGCCATTGGGCTGACGTGACCAAAGTTGCTTTCCAGTGTGCTTGGTCTTCTGACCATGTACCAGGGGGTCATCACGTACTTCCCATCAGGGCCCCCTACCATCATCTTGAACTGTGACAGAAGATGGCCCTCTCCCTGGGCCTGGGAGATGATACTTTCCTTTGGTCCTTTAGTTGTTGTCTTTTAGTTCTGAGATCCATTAAGTTCAGCTTGGGAATTTTCTGGCTTTAGGTTAGGAGAAGGGCTGTAAGGAGAGCCAGAGGCCCTCTTGTCCTCCTTGTTGGGGAATCTTCCAGACCCTGAGCTCTCTAGGGAGACTACCATAGCAGGAGGGCAGCCAGGACCCGCAGCCTGAGCCTGCTTTGGGGATAATTTCTGGCCTCCTTTCCAGAGAATACAAGGATAACTAAGGCAACATTCTGCCTGATGAGCTTGTAGTCTGGTAAAGGAGACCGACCTGTAAACAAATTGAAGAAAAAAATTACAACATGTTGAAAGGCATGAGTCCAAGGCAGGGGGAGCAGAAAGCGGGGGGTGGAAGTGGGAAGGACTTTCCAGAGGTGGGACATTAGGGCAGGTTCAATAAGGCTGGCTAGAGGCCTATAGAAGCCACAGTGAGGAGGCTCCCACAGTGGAGGAGGAAAAGAATGGAGTCTGTCATTGACAGTGGTCTCACAGCAAAGGGACCTGGACTTGTCTCCTGGTCAGGGTAGAATTTTTTGGGCGGGCTTGTCAGGAAGTTTCCTGAATTGGGACTGGGATCATAGAGTTGGGGCTGGAGTGAGATGCCCTGGGGATGATTATACATCCTCCTGGACCAGGTGCTCGTGCTCACAGCTCTTCCCCCATTATAGCACTGCTGGGAAAAAAAGGGGGGAAGGTGTGATGGTGGGAGCGGGCGGCTCAGACCCTCATCCCAGCCTGTCATTAGCTGGCAGAGCAACTTCCTCTCTTCCTTCTCTGGTCTGTAGAATGGAGCATATGATACCTGCCTTGGGGCATGCTGGCAAGAGCAGCTGGGGTGGTGGAGTGGAAAGGGTGCTAAGGGAAAGTGCACAGCTTTGCAGGGCTGCAGCACACTGAGAAACGCACCCCAAGCATCTGTATTTAACATGCGTATTTAGCACATGGATTTAACATGTGTCTCACATGTCCTAGACCCTTCCATATCAGCACAGATCTCCTTTCACTATAGCCCTGGGCTCAGGGACCATCAGCAGATAACTGAGAAAAACTGTATTGCGGGAGCCCAGGGCCAGATGGTGATGCCAGGGCCCAGGGAGGAGAGTGAGTGAGTGGGATTGAGGAGGATGCTGAGCTTGTCCTAAGGAAGCCAGCCTTGCCTTATTCCCTCTTTCCAGCTTTCCCCAGCAAGGCAGCTGGCTCCAGGGCCCTCTACCACAGGTTTCTTCACTCCTGGGATCAAGGTGCAATCCAGAGCACCCATGGGGGCCTGGGAGAGTTCCAAGGAGCAAGAGACTAGCCCACTGGCCTGCTCCCTCAGCCTTTTGTCCTAGCTTGAGAACTACCTTTTTCTCTCATCCATTTTCAAGTTCTAAGATGCCCAGCCCAGGGCTATAGAGAGGCAGCCCTTTTGCTGGACTGAAATCCTCAAATTGGCTGCTGTCTCTGGACCACCTCCAATGGGGAAGAGGGGGTGCTGTTAGTAGTGACCTTGTTTCCGCCATTCTCATTGCCATTCTGCCTTACACTACCTACTACTTCTTACTAAGAGATGGAAAGCACCAAGTCCAGCACTCCCACTCTCGTCCCCCGGCCCCAGGAGAGCACAGGTGTCTGAAAGGAAAGGCTGGTCTATGGCCATACCACCCTGAACACCCCCAATCTTGTCTGAAAGGGAAGGCTGGTCTATGGCCATATCACCCTGAACATGCCTGATCTTGTCTGGAAGAGAGCCACCAAGGTCTGCTTATGAAAAAAATCAGAAGTCTGAGATTCTGAAAACTTGGCCCTCAGCTATAAAAGAGGAGCAGGGGAGAGTAAGGTGTCATGAGGAACTCCAGGGTCTTGAATTTGGTGGCATGGAGGATGTGGACGGCATTCTGAGAAGCTGGGAGGTAAAGAGGAGGAGGTAGGTATGGTGGGAAAACAGACAATGACCCTGGTGTCTTAGGACGTGGCAGGAGCCTGAACAAAGGAGGTGGGAGCTTTCTCAGGAGGTGAGGGGGCCTGGGACTTTACAAAGGAGAGCCACAGTGACATGAGAACAAAACTACCAGGAGAGAGGGTGTGCTGAGAGCTGGCTGGAGATACAGCAACGAGAACACGCCCATGTGGCGCTCAAGGGCAGAATGAGCTGAGAGGGGGCAGGCAGGTCAGGGCTGGGCTGGTTGGAGGGGCAGGAAACCAGAAAGCAGTGATGTCGTCTTTCCAGATTGAGGATCGGGAGTACTTTGCATGAAGTAAGGTTTCAAGACTCTGACTTGAACTGTGTTGGTCAAAGTGAGATGACTCCTCTCAGGAGTCAGAGTATGAGGATTGAGAATAGCTTTCAGAGGTGGCCACAGGGGCTCCTCAGTGGCTTCAGCCATATTGACAACCTGGTTGGGTGAGAGCCAGTCTGGCCAGTCTGCAGGGGATTGGGAGAGGTGATGGAGGAGCCAGGGAAGATCCACCTTTGATGCTGGGAAGGAGAAGGAAGAGGGACCTAGAGCTGGCTGGTTTAGGGTAAAGGCAGGTGTCTTCTGGTGGGAGGGCGGGGAGTGGAGCTGGGGAGGGATGAGCAGCTCATGGCTTCCTTGGTGAACTCTTCATGGGAACAAGATGCTTCTCTTCCTCCTGGGGGCGGGGCCAGTGGGTCATAGGGCAGCAGAGGTGGAGACAGCAGCAGCCTTAGCAAGGTTGACTGGGCTGCTGACTGCACAGAGATCTTGGGCATGGTGAGGTTCATAGAGAAAGAGTTGGGCCTGCTCAAGGCCAGTTTCTCTTTATGTCTATGGTGGTGGCTTATTCTGCATTACTGGGAGGGACTGGGTACATTCTCTCCCATCCACATACCCTCAGCCTCGTCCTTGCTACACACCCCCAAGGAGGTGTAGTCACAACAGCTCACCTGCTATTGTTGTAGATACCACGGACAGCTCCCAGAGCACTCAGAAAACTTGGTGGGGCAGGGGTGGGGCTGAGAGGGGTGCAGCAGTGCTTCCGGTTAGAAGTGCTCCAAGTCACTCCCACTCACCCTGAGACATACTCATGTCGCCTTCAAAGCTATCCTTATACAAACATGACTCCCCCGTTTCCCACCGACTAAGGAGCAAGTTCCGTGGCACAGCCTGTGAGGTCCTTCCTCGTGGTACCCCTGCTTGTCTTTTCAGCTGGATTTGGATCACTCATGTCCCCTGTGTCCCCTGGCTCTCCAGTCCTGCCAGGCATCTCCTTGTCCTTTGAACATCTTGTTATCCTATGGAAATTCTCAGTCCAGTGCCCGGCATCACCTTCTCCCTCTTAATCACTCACTGAGACCTGCTGCCCATTGTGAAGATCCAGCTCATAGTCACCTCCCCTAGACAGCTTTCCTTGGTGGCCCCTTTTCCCTCAGGGATCCTACCATGACCTTTATTGGTTGTCTACCTGATTTCTGTCTTCATTTTAAAAAATTCATTGCAGAGCCTGATTTTTTTCTGGGTACTCCCCACTCTCCCACACAGCCAGTAGCTTTAGGGCAAAGCGGACTCCCTATGACTCCCAAGCTTTAGGAGTCTGATTGGTCTAAAATAAACCCAGTCCCCTTGTCAGGAAGTGGTTCAGGAATTGGGAATATAGTCTATATCTGGATCTGAGCTGATAAGACACACAAAAAGAGGCATCCAGGAAGCTTCTGCAGCAAATCTTATTGCGTCTAGAAGACAACTATGGGGAGAGAAGAATCAACTTCTTTGTGTACTGTCCACTGTCACATCTGGAAGGGACGCCTTGACCCAGTGCAGCTGGTCACCAGACAGAGGGGAGCATGGAGGAGACACAGAAAGGACCTGGGTTTCCATCACATCATCAGGCACATGAATCAGCCCCCTCTGTGTCCTCTCTCACCCCTGGACATCCCGTTACATTAAATAACATGTTTTCCTTATTATCGAAATCAGTCCTGAGTAAGGGTTCTTGTTACTTGTAGCCAAGAGCTTGCTAATGGATTCAGGAGTACTTTTTACACAGTCGATGACATCATGTCATATTCCAGACTGGGAGACTCTCACAGGTGTCCTATTCAAATCTCTGTCCTTGGGTCTCAGCAGGGTGTTGTGGAATGTCAGGTCTGACGTGGCTTGAATGAGTTAACAGATGAGCTTGGGTCCCTTTGGGCTTAGTTCTTTGGGTGTTCTGCCTGGAAGTCTGCTTTGTCATCAGTCCCCTCTCTCTTTGAGAAATTTCACATCCTTCACCAGCATTTTGTCCCTGCTCATTTCTCGTGTGGTTGGCAGGGAACACAGAAAATCCAGGCTTCAGGGACGTGGTTGATGCCACTGGTAGGCTGGCATCAGAGCTGGGCCACAGGTCAGTACTTTGGACTTCAGACTGACACCAAACAGGTGCCAGGAATGGGGCTCAGAGTCAGAGACAGACGACATACCGCATCTCAGATTCACCATCCATGCGGACACACACAGGCTCCGTACGATCACCATCAGTGAGAACCACCATGCAAACTTGAGGTGCGTGTACAGCCACGTATTTAAATCTGATTGCCTGAGAGCCCACCTGCCTGCTTAGCAAGTAGGCTGGGATCTCCCTCCTGAGGCTCCTCCAAGCTCCTTGAATTGTTCATTGATCTTCGGGCCATACTTGGTCCAAATGCCAAGTTCAGAGAGAGCAGCAGCCTGTTGGCCCAGCATGGCTGTGACTTGCTGCACTGCTTTGCACAACTCACAAGTTCTAGCCCTCTGACCCTGAGGTCCCTGCCAGACCACAGTGAGGCCCTGGCTCTTCAGCAGTCACGTACCCGACTCACATGTTCAGGTGTTATTACAGAAAGAACAGATGCTGTTCCTGTGCTCTCTGGGCCTGGAGGAATTTCTGCACCGCACACATGGTTTGCCCAAACCAGCACTCTCCCATGAACTTTTGTGTCATTCTTTCGGACATAAAAGGTGTCACCGGCCTGAATACCCTCTTTCTTTAGGATAATTCCACTTAAGGGGCCTGGATGTTAGAGCACATTATCCCTGACCTTGAGTCTTAAGAGAACAGAGGTTAGACGATTCATTCATTTCTTTCCTTTCAAAAGGCTCTGGGCTTTTTATGTAAACTGGGTTTCTGCCCTAGCAATCAAAAGGTAAAGCATATTTTGCTAAACCACTTTTAAAAAAGCGAAAAACAAAACAAAAAATCCCCAAAGCACAGCTTTTGTTGTATCTCGACCCCTTGACAATGAACTCTTTCTAGTCTCATCTTTGCATAAGTTCCTCAAATGCCCTGGGGCAGGACAAAGAAGATCAGCTTCACAAGGCAAGAGCCCGTATAGGGCAACTCAAATTAGTAAAGACAAGTGGGTGATGAGTGCTTTCCATGGTTCCCGTGTGGAGTATGGGGAGAGCAAAGGAGAAAGGCTTCAGCAAAGTGAAGCTGTAATAGGAACCCCTCAGCCTCCCAACATTTCATTCTGAAAATTTTAAGCATACAGAAAAGTTGAAAGAATTTTTTAGTGAACACTCAACCCACCACTTAGATCCTACTATTACCATTGTATGATTTCTGTTTCATCATAACTCTATCTGTTCATCTCTCTGTCCACAGCTTTACTGTTAATTGTATTCATGCTGTAAAATCCACCCGCTGTAAGCACACAGTTCAATGGTTTTTAGTAAGTTTACACTTTATACAAGTATCACCACAGTCCAGCTTTAGAACACTTACTTTTGTCACCCCCAAAGAGTCCCTTCATGCCCACGTGCTGTCACTTACTACTCCCATCCCTGGCTGATGGCCACCACTGACCTGTCTGCAGCCTTTTCTGGAAATTTCCTATAAGTGGAATTATATAATATGTAGTCTGTGTGTCTGGGTCCTGTCACTCAGCGTGATGTTTTTGAGGTTCACTGATGGCGCATGGAGGAGGAGTTTGTTTCTTCTTCCTGCTGAGTTGGTTCCACTGTGTGGGTGTACCACAGTTTGTGTACACACTCACTAGTTGATGAACATTTGGGTTGTTTCCAGTTTGGCTATTAGGGAGTCATGTTACCATGACTCTTCCGGCACAAGCTTGTGTGTAGACATGTGTTTCCTTTTCAAGGTTTTCAAGGCCAAGTAGAAGCTGTTAAAAGTCAGAGAGATGCATTTCTGCAGGACGCAAAAAATTGTGTGCAAAAGCTGAGAAAGTTAAATCCCTTAGCATATGCAGGGTGTATCACAGAGGTGTGGGGGAGAGAGGTAGGGAGGGCCTGGACCACACAGCTGGGGGGACTGTGCTTGGGGGGAGGCAGGTGTGGATTATACCTTGAAGGCTTTAAGGAACCATAGGGGAGCTTTGCAGGTGTCAACACGGCCAGAAGTGCTTTGCAGAAAGATCAATGTGTTGTAGCATAGAGAGTGGGCCAGTGAGAAAACTACTGGAATTGGCAGGTGAGAGATTCAAAGTTCTAAACCTAGTTGTGGGTGGGGAATGAGGAGGGTGGGGGGTGGATGGATTGATTGAAGCTCAGTGTGTGTGGGCGTCATCAGGGAGGGAGGATGTGGGGTGTAGAGGGGCAGCTGGGTGATTCCGCCTCACCCGCAGTCCCACATGTCATTCTCTAGCGAGGGGAACAGTCCCCAGCTCTCCTCTTGCCAACCTGTGTGTGGCTGTCAAGGTTAGCGCCATGGGGGTCAGTGCTGTTTAAATGTTGATTACAGACGGTGGGAGCTGCTCAGATTTCTAATTAAGATTAAAGAATGTACCCAGCTTATAAATGGTTCTGGGAATGTATAATTTGATTAGCCTGTTTTCTCCGGGCGCTTTAATTTCTGGATTAGTGAACGTGGACTCTTGACTACAGGTGGGGCCGCTTACCCACCACAGGCAAAGTTTGGGGTCTTACAGGGATTGGGCGTGGGGAGGGCGGCAGTGGGGCAAGAGGAGGTGCATGAACCTTCTGGAAAGGGGCCAGGCCACAGCGTACTCCTCTTTCTTCTCCTCTTTCTCCTCACTAAGGGAAAAGAATGAAGGATGTCCAGCTTGAGATGAAAGAAGGCCTAAAATAGTAACGCTAAAATGAGGGTGCTCCCCTGGATCTCACATTCTTTTATTGCTGTCCAAAAGTGCTGGAGTCACATCCTCCCATCCTCTCTCCCCCTTTCTCATTTTGAGCCCAGCCTAATGACCCCTGTAGAGCCCAGCCTACTGAGCTCTCTTTAGGGAGCTCTGCTGGACATTCACAGTACTCCCAGGGTCAGTCGTAATCACCCTGACAACTCCAGGGCCATTTCAGCCACTGCCTCTTCCCAAAGGGCCCTGGGCACCACTGGTGAGAGACCAGGCCTGCTGCAAGCTCTGGCTGCCACAGGCAGTCCTATCTCCCCTGCTGCAAGCCCGCGAGGCTCCCAGACAGTCTCCGTCCACCCTCCTCACATTCGTATCCTTCTGCCCCAGGCCACAGTATGACTTTTGAGGTCCTCTAGGCACTTCGGCTATCTTGGGTCCCTTCCTCTATTAAAAATAATTTTTCTATTGTATGATTGTACCATTAGACAGATGAATAAATTAATATTATACATGAAAACACTTTATTCTCTATGAAAGCTTGTTTATTTTCTTTCTTTCTTTCTTTTTTTTTTTTTGAGACAGAGCCTCAAGCTGTCACCCTGGGTAGAGTGCTATGGCATCACAGCTCACAGCAACCTCCAATTCCTGGGCTCAAGCGAGTCTCCTGCCTCCACCTCCCAAGTAGCTGGGACTACAGACGCCTGCCATAACGCCCAGCCATTTTTTTTTTTTTTTTGGTTGCAGCCGTCATTGTTGTTTGGCAGGCCCAGGCTGGATTCGAACCCGCCAGCTCAGGTGTACGTGGCTGGCGCCTTAGCCTGTTGAGCCACAGGTGCCGAGCCAAGCTTGTTTATTTTCTTCTGATTTTAAAATAAC
>CAUYRH010124213.1:0-10427 GCA_963574655.1 Perodicticus potto | reverse complement strand
TGAATTCTCTCCCTCTACCAGGAGCTTTAGTGTTTTCTGTATTCTTTTCTGTAAATCAATTATGTCTTACCACTGAGGGGTGGGGGTGGGGGAAATAATGTAATGAAGAACAATAAAATACATGTATTCAAATAAAAAAAATACTTAAAACCATTTCATAAGTAATTTAAATACTTGTTAAAGACATATAGTAATGTCTAGCATTCCTGAAATACTGGTATTTAAAAATAATTATTTTACTCCATTAAAAGTGTCCAGTGGAACATAAGCACCAATGTAATTTGATTCCCCACTGTCATTAACATAAAAATGTTCAATACGTGGTTTTTCACAGTTTTCACATTATCATCATTTCTCCTTGAACTTCCTTCCCAGAATTTTACCCCCAAAATATATTGTTATGATTTGGAAATTTTTTATGGATAATAATGTCATACTTTTTTCAACAGACACACACACAGTCACGTATATATCCAACATTTACAACATGTATTAATTGTAGTTCTCTGTCACCAAAATATTTTAAGTGTTTAAAAATTTCCTTTGGTTTAAACCATTACACAATTTATCTAGAAAATATAAACAAATTGTAAGAGTGGTAATAGCAGCAAACCCTCAGGTAGTACTTATTACATCTCCTTATTTTCTTGATTAACTTAACTTGCATCTTCACAACCAACCTATAAGCCACCTCCGAACGTTTGCACAGATAAATAAGGAGGTGGGAATGGAGAGACTTATGTTGTGGCCACGTGTTTGAGCCCCTTCGGTGCCACATGCCCATATCAACAGTGCACTGTGGTCAAGGGTAGCTTTAAGTATTTGTTAGCCAGGTCAGTTAGGTCTTCTTTTAGTTTTTTTGGTAGTAAAATATGTGAAAGTGCCTGACCTGGTAAGAAATGTCTGACCTCATCATGAGAGTCATGGTTATGCAGTCATGGGGATGTCATCATACCTGCGACAAGGCACCACGGAGAGACTGGCTGGTGGAGAGGCTGGCCGTTCTTTTGCTAAGGCAGAGAGGGCAACCCACCAAGGATGCACCTGGACTGTGACACTTTCTCAGGAAGGTCAATGGAAAGATCACCATGGAAGCTGAAGATCTAGAAATCAACTTCCTTAACAATTTTACTGCTCTTGTTTCCCTGCAAAATCCCACCTTAAAGTGGGGCCACTGCACTCCCACCCTCAGACATCTGGTTAATCCTGGCCCCTTCCGTTACCACTTTGGCAGGACCCTCGGGGCTGGCACACTCAGCCTTCTTTCTCTAAGCTACCCCCTCACTTGCTTCTCTCATCCTTAAGAAACCTCTTGAAGACTTTGCTTTTCACCATTTAGGAAACTGAGTTCCTGAGGTATTAAATGTTTATCTTTCACCATCACTTGAAATTTGGAGACCAGATTTTTCTTTTTCTTTCTATTTTTATTTTATTTATTTTTTTAGGCATAGTCTCACTATGTCTCCCTGGGTAGAGTTCTGGGTCATCACCATAGCTCACAGCAACCTCAAGCTTTTGGGTTCAGGTGATCCTCCTGCCCCAGTCTCCCCAGTAGCTAGGATTACAGGCACCTGCCACCATGCCTGGCTAGTTGTTCTACTTTTAGTAGAGATGGGGCCTCACTCTTGGTAAGGTTGGTTTCGAATTCCTGAGCTCAAGCAATCCGACTGCCTCCATCTCCCAGAGTGATAGGTTTGTAGGCATGAACAATCACACCTAGCCTTTGACCAGATTTTTCTTATGTTGATCTGATCTTTTTATGATGTTCAGTCCTTGACAGGTTGATTTATGTTTTATTGGAATATTGATCTGTTTTTTGTTGCTATTAAACAGAAATGTAATATTCTAAAATGGTGCAAACTAGTAGTAAAAGTGGGTGATGGTAGGAGAGGTTCTGAAATCACTGTGGGTATAGCTGCTATTAAATATCATTTCACCCCAGAAATATATTTTGAAAAGATTGTAATAAGGAAATAAGTCTTTCCTATTTCTATCCTTGGAATTCTACCATGATCTTAAAATCATATTGCTAAAAAAATTTTGTTTTTTTCTTTTTAATTTAAACAGGCTGTAGTACTCCTAAAAGACACATTTCTTAAAAGAGACAGAAGCTATCCTGATGTATTAATTTTACCTGTACAAAATTTCAGAGCTTGCTGGTTGAATGACCAGGTGGAGCATGACTATTTTTATTAAACTATCATATTTTAACTTATCCAATATTTACTTTTTTAGTGTAAAATCTTATTAGGGATTTTACATGTTTCCACAGATAGAGCAGTGGAAAATTGATTGCTGTTGATGTATTTGACAAATTGGATTCTCATATAGTTTCTTGCATTTGCCCATCACCAGGAAGCGGACTGTTCTCTCATTCCAGGCCTTTGCTGTGGGAAGGAGACAGAGACCTTTTGAAAGCTGTGGGTGATGTTTGTGAATATTTAATCATGGGAGGTACAATGGCCTCATTTACAGGAATACATCGAAATTAGTTTCATTCTGTCAAGGAGAGAATCCTAACCATATGCCCTCAAATAAAAATAAAGGAGTTAAGAAAACTATGACAAGGAATTTACCTAATTCTGCAGAATCTTTGGATTCAACATTCCCTTAAGTGAAAAGAGAATCATTCATGTAAATATGATCTAGTTTGGTTTATTTCTCCTGTTCAAAAGGAATTTTTGAAGGGAGATTTTTTTTTCTTCTGATGCTTCCAAATGCACACTGAATATCTTTATTGAAGAGTCCCATGTTTTTATCAGACATATGTTAAATGCAACCTTAAGTATGAAGAGGGAGGGAGAGTGAGAAGCAGATGGACATGCTTAGAAGGATGTTAAATACAGGGAACAGATTCTCCAAGTACAACATCTGTTTCTTGGGACACAACAGTGAGTCACCCAGCACATGTTTCCTGACAATTGCAGGGAAAGGAACTCAGCTCTGTCTGAACTTCAGCAGCGCCTGAAAAATAAACCTTATCATGTGGTTCAATAAACATATGGATTGAAAGTGGTTTTGTGGATGAATTGCTTATACACATGGAACTTTTTGCCATGGGATGTTTTTAAATTTTTATAGAATTTATCAGTTTTGAAACTGTACCTGGATTTTCTCATACTTGGTTTATAAAGAAATTTGTGCATGGTTTCTATGAGTAGTTACTGGTATGTTTCATGCTTTCCATGTTTGGAATTCTTGTGTATGCAGTGAATCTACAGATAGATACCTTTGTTTCAGATATGTACCCAGTTTTCCCCACACTTTATTAAAACGTTTATATTAAAATGTATGTATCACTCAAAACTTTGGGATGTCACCTTAATTGCTTCTGAGGTTTCCATAAATAGACTTATGTCTGTTTCTCTGTATCTCACCCTGTTTCTCTGATGTGTCTGTTGGGGAGTGTCTAGTACTACACTGTTTTGATTTCAGAAGCAGTATTTTATGATTTAAAACTAAAAGGGCTGGATCTCTCCCCCTAAAACCTCCTCCTTTTTCAAGGTGTTCTGAGATCTTTTTGCATGTTTCTTTTGGAGGATTTAAGGGCAAAGTGTCAGAATTTCTGTGACTGTCAAGTGAATGTATGTACATGTGTACACACAGAGAAAGAGGTAAAGTAAATATCATGAGATGTTACCAGGTGATGACGAATCTCAATGAAGGGCATGTGGGTGTTCATTATGAGATTCTTGTCACTTTTCTCTTTGTTTGAAACATTTCAAAATGAAATGTAAGGAGAAAGTCAAAGAAGCAAGTTGGAGGAAAGTTACAGTTGTTACCATGAATGCTTTGGGGGAGGGTAGACAGATATGGTGGGAAAATGACTTCTCCGTGTGTACTTTGAAATAAATTTTTTCCCACAAATTTTGAACCATCTACATATATTAGTGATTCAAAGCAAATTACAAAATAATAACATAATTAACTATAGGAGCTATAAAATGGATTTGGGACTATGGCAAGCATCATACATCTTAGCAGTGGGGAATTCTTGCCCAAGGAGTTTTCCAATTGCTGTGACATGCTGCCTGGTGACCCACCAACTCTTTTCTCTTCATTTAAACATATTCTGACTCTAATTCTTAGCATTTACCCACTCTGAATATGGTATCTTTGCATCTTTAATAATCAGGGAATGAAAAGTAGGGTCCACAAAAAATAAAATATTGTATAGTAAATTAGACAATCAAAGCAAAGGTTTTTCAACTTTGTATTTCTTAAAATTTAGTAAAGAGAAGAGATACCCACAACATAATGGTCAGTACTATTTTGCACATCTGCAGACTCCCTGTTACATTAGCAGTTATTTTAACATCTCTCTAGACTAGACTGTGGATTGGATAGCATATATGAGCACTGATTTGAAATTAATTCCTTTTTCAAACATTAGACACCTAAATTTCTGTGCCATGCCCTTGGAATAAAAGGTTGAATAGAACAGTGTAGAGGGCGAGACAAAATGCAAATCGTGACATTGTTGCAAGCACTAAATAGGTGATTTAGTGAAGATTTAAACAAAGCACTACTGAAATAGAAGATAAAAAGTGAACCCAGTGGGTAATCCTCCTCTGGCGGTCTCTCCTCTGCCCCTTGTCTGTACACAAGTATGTGTTAATGAGCATACACATTTATTAACATAGTTCTGGCTAGTCCAGAAAGCTAGAAATACCCAGGAGAGTTAAGATTTCATTCAATGATTTTCATTGTAAAGTAATTATGAGAAAAAGTTCAAGGGAAACTTTTTGGCTGGTTTGAAGTAGTGTTATTGATTTTAATGAGACATTGAGCAACAGAGGTTATAGACCTCACATTAAAAGAGACGGCACACAAATAAAAAACAGAATTGCCAACTGAAGGTGAACAACCGGAGAAGCAATTTCAAGTGCTATTCTCTTGATGTTCAAAGTAACTTTCAGTGGTTTCTACATATATGGAAAATAAATTTTTTTCTGCATCAAGATATTGTCACACAAAACAAATGAAAAAAGCATCCTTTGCAATTAACCATTTTCTGCACCCTAATCAGATGATCAAAAGTAAGTTTTTCACAGGTTTACTCAAAGGGAATTTTCACTGTTGCATCTCAATAAACTATTTTATGTTACTTTTTATCAGTCTATGTGGAATACTAGAAGATATCTTCCAAGAACTTAGAAATAATGAAAACAAAATTCCTTTCAGAGAGTTTCACTATGAGCCCAACAAATAAAAAATAAATGTGGAGAATCACAGTTACTATAAAAAGAGCTCCCAGGACTGTAAGATTGGATTGTGACCTGACGGAAGGCATTAGTGTACTAAGGAAGAACGTATTCTCAACTGAGGTCTGCACGGCCATGAAAGGGTAAGGGGAAAGGACCTCCCAGTGAGCCATGCCATTTAAACAGTGTCCTAGCTTGGGAGCAAGAGCATCCTGGAGAGTAGGATGCATAAATTCTTGTTGTGTTTCCCTTTCATGATCAGTACGGAAACCTCCAATTATCTTCTGCTTTCGCATGTGGCTTAAGGTTAGTGAGGTGGACCCTGATGAGAGGTGAAGGCAGAAAGGCAGTATCTCACTCTTAGGTAACAAAGATTGAGAAGTGTGAATAGTGATGGCAGACATAAATTTCAGTAGCACACTGAAGACATGTTCTCTGACTTAATGCCAGTTTTTAAATTTAATTTCACACTTCTAACCAATTCTTTTCTTTCTTTCTTTTAATTGAAACAGAGTCTCACTTTGTCACCCTCGATAGAATGCCATGGCGTCACAGCTCACAACAACCTCAAACTCTCGGGCTCAAGCGATTCTCTTGTCTCAGCCTCCCTAGTAGCTGGGACTATAGGTTATAGGTGCCCACCACAAAGCCTGGCTATTTTTCTTGTTTGCTTAGCAGGCCTGGGTTGAGTTTGAACCTACCAGCCACAGAGCATGGGGCCCATCCCCTACCCACTTAGCTACAGGTGCCCATCCTCCAATTCTTTTCTTGTTTAGAATTTAACCATGCTGAACCCTCTCTTACAAAACAAAATAGACATAAAATCTTTTCCAAAACCCTTTCCTGAGTGGTGCCTGTGGCTCAAAGGAGTGGGGTGCTGGTCCCACATGCAGGAGGTGGCGAGTTTGGACCCAGCCCTGGCCAAAAACTGCAAAGGAAAAAAAAAAAAAAAACCTTTCCTGAGCCCCAGCAAATACTATTAAAAAGCCATATCTTCCTTAGCTCTCTTTAGTTAGTTAAAGTTTATATACCAATTAATTTCCCTTAGCATTAAGAAAATGTTTGGATTTTCCAGCAGTGTTTCAGTTATACTATGGAGATTCAAAAGAAGGGCTCTTTGTCTAAACTTATCCAACTCAGTTGCAAGAGGATCAACCTACAGAGACTTCATCAACAAGGAGGTCAAGGTGACTGGTGAACTCTTATAGGAGGGAGTAAGCAACAAAAACAGGAAAGGTTCTTTTCTAGGCCTCTTGGGTTAGTCTGCACCATTCCCCTCAGATCTGAGTTTGGAACCTTTCTGAGTAGCTTAAGAAAACATAAGATCCAGATTTTCCAAACTGTCGAAATAACCCAGATGGATAACTCCTTTATTTCCATAAATTTGGCCAGAGACAGGACAATGTGTGTGTGTGTGGGGGGATTCTGTGCAATGTTTTACATTTATTGACTTTTATGACAAAACTCTGCTGGGCAGAGGAGCATAGGAACTTGTGATCAATACCTAAAGAATCCAGCTGGCATAAAAACTGAATTTCAAAAATTGAATAAGAGTGTGTGTTCTGGGCCTTCGGGGCTTATGAAGATAGTTACACACATAAGAATTCAAAATGCAGGAGCTGTTGGTAGAATCAATTGCTCTTTTCCTTGCTATGAACATGAAAGTGAGAAGTAGCAAAGAACAATCAACAAGTGAACACCGTTTTCATATTTTTTGTGATAGCTACCTGGAATGGGCAGGGGAAAAAATGCGGATAAGAAAATTAAAACCACAGACTCCTGGGGGCCAACAATAGCCTTATGATCCTAATTTGATCTGGAGTTAAGAATGCAGGGAAGTTCTGTAACAATTTATTGTGCATAGCAAAACTGACTCTTCTGGCAACAATGTCTCCCTGGAAGCTACTCAAAGTCGCCTTTGATTGCCATGATCAAAGCCAGGAAAGCTCTTGGGCAATATCTTAGCTTCAGAAAGCCAGGAAAATCAGAATGCTGAGGGCATATTAATAATTCCTAAACACATTTTTGAGGTGAGCAGTAGTTCTAACAGGCTTTCACTATTTTTAAAAAGGATTTGTTTCTACATTTCTTATTGGGAGCTAGGACTTTACTTAGTAAGCTGGATATCAGACTGGATATTAAACGATATTGTCTTGTTCAGAATGTATGCAGGAGATCACATAGGGAGATGGAGTGATGGAAAACTCTCTAAAATAGAGGTCAGGAACCTCTGTTTTGTCACTGAATGGACACTTCTAGTGTCTTGGTCTCAGCATGACCATCTGTGAAATGGGCTGAGGAGATTGAGCTCTCCATAACTTCTTTGGAATGTGCTAAGAGTACCAGAAGCACATTTTAAAGTCAGAAAACTTGCTTGTGTATTTCAACTATGAAATTCATTATCCATGTGACTTTCATTAGATGGTTTAACTTCTCTGAGTCTTGAACTCTTATTTGTGTAATAAAACCTAGTTTACAAGATTACAGTGAATTAAAAAAGATGGAATCTGTAAGGAAAAGTATGCATTTCTAGTTACTATCCAAAGGACATAATCTAAATGATGAAATGTTTATTTCTTTTACTATTTATCTAAATTTATTTGCCTATGTCATGAATTATTGGTAGTAGCTGTAATGGGGTGAGTATGAATAGCAGTTATACTGATAAGAACTACCAAATTATTTTTCAATGACATTTCAGTAAATCAAAGTCAAAGAATTAGTTGGGGAGAAAAAAGTGTCTTTCTGCTGTAATTAAAAAATGTATGCCTGTTTTAAGTATAATGTCTCAGCTAATCTTTCTGAATAATTTTAGTTTCTTTCCTTTTTTCTCTTTGTCCTTTTTTCCTTTCTTTCTCCTTTCTTACACTTTGTTTTCTCTCTCCTTCCTTTCTTCCTTCCATCTTGTTTGCTTTCTTGCTTTCTTCTTGAATATGCATCCGGTCTGTATTTGCAAACTCCGACTCTTGATGCATTCTGCAGGAAAGGCAAGCCACTCACAGAGTAGAAACATACATTAACCTGAGCCAGAGCTCTGGGTCGTCAGTAACTATAGGAGACATCCGGTGGGGAAAAAGAAAGTGGTTATTTCACCTGGAATCACAAACTCGAGACTCAGAACCAAAGCTGTCATTTGGCAAGCTCCAGGAATGTACAGAAAAAATGTGGCACCATGCTGGTTTTGACCTATTGATTGCCGAGGCAGATTTTATTTTTTTAAAGATAGAACTCAGGCAATATGGTGCAATCTTTCCTTGATTTTCTGAAAATGACCATTAGCAGAGAGTAAAAAGAGATAGAGAGAGAAGAATGAGAGAAGCCAAAACTGGGGACTATTGGAGAGTTAGCCTCTCTTATAGATCCTCAGTAGGAGAAAGAAGACCTGTGATACCAACACAGATTTCAAATAAGATCCATTGCAGAAAACCGTTTTCCACCAGTCCACGTAGCCTCAGCCTTTTGGACATTCTTGTGTTTAGCCTATTTCCTTTCATCTGCTGATGAAACCAGGCTGGTGAAACTGGCCTTTTTTCCCAGATCACCTCCCTGCAGTTCCCTTTGTTGGAGTGACTTTTCCCTTTCAGGGTTGCTTTTTTTTTTTTTTTAAATTAAATCATAAACACATAGATCATGTATGCATTAATGCATTTATGGGGTACAATGTGCTGATTTCATATAGAATTAGGAATGCTTGCATCATACTGGTTAATAATATACCTCATCTCATTTACTTAGTTATTTGTGTAAGACATTTATACTCTATACTTATAGATCCGACATGTACCCTTGCATTATGCACTATAGGTGTGATCCCTCCATTCACCCTCCCTCTATGTGACTTCCCCCCTCCCTTCCTATTGCCCCTCCTCCCTTCTCTATGTGACTTCCCCCCTCCCTTCCCATTGCCCCTCCTCCCTTCTGCCATAGTTGTGATCTATTCTTCATATGAAAGTATAAGTGATTGTAAATTGGTTTCATGATAGTACTGAGTACATGAGATATTTTTTCTTCCATTCTTGAGATACTTTACTAAGAAGGATATGTTCCAGCTCCATCCATGTAAATGTAAAAGAGGTAAAGTCTCCATCTTTTTTAAGGCCACATAATATTCCATGGTATACATATACCACAATTTATTAATCCATTCATGGGTCAATGGGCACTTGGGCTTCTATGACTTGGCTATTATGAATTGAGCTGCAATGAACAATCTGGTGCAAATATATTTGTTATAAAGTGATTTTTGGTCTTTTGGATATACATCTACTAGAGGAATTACAGGATCAAATGGTAGGTCTACTTTTAGATTCCTGAGAATTCTCCATATTTCTTCTTTTTTAAAAATTTTTATTAAATCATAATTGTGTACATTGGTGCAATCATGGGGCGCAATGTGTTGACTTTATATACAATCTGAAATATTTTCATTGAACTATTTAACATAGCCTACATGGCCTCATGGCCTTTTAATCACTATCTGAAGACATTTATGTTCTACATTTAGTAATTTTCACTTGTACCCTTGTAAGATGCACCGTATATTAGCTTGCACTGCCACCAGCAGTGCAGAAGTGTTCCCTTTTCTCCACATCCACGCCAACATCTGTAGTTGTGGGATTTTGTTATGTGAGCCAGTCTTATGGGAGTTAGATGATATCTCTAAGTGGTTTTGATTTGAATTTCTCTGATGATTAAAGATGATGAGCACTTATTTTTTCATCCTTCTGTAGGCCATGCACCTATCTTCTTCAGAGAAACTTCTGTTCAAGTCCCTTGCCGACAATGAAATGGGGTTACTTGTTTTTTTCTTAATAAGTTTGAGTTCTCTGTGGATTCTGGTTATCAAACCTTTGTCAGAAGCATAACCTGCAAATATCCTCTCTCATTCTGAGGGCTATCTGCTTGCTTTACTTACTGTGTTCTTGGCTGTGCAGAAGATTTTTAGTTTGATCAGATCCCAGTAATGTATTTTTGGTGTTGCTTCAATTGCCCAGGGGGTCCTCCTCATAAAGTATTCTCCTAGGCCAATTTCTTCAAATGTTTCTCCTGCACTCTCTCCAAGAATCTTTATAGTGTCATGTCTTTTTTTTTTTTTTTAATTATTTTTTATTGAGTCATAACTGTGTACAATGATTCAGGCTTGGAGTACAGTGTGTGGGCTTCCCATACAATCGGAGATATTTTTATCCACCTGATTAATGTAACATTCATGATATTTTCTCA
>CAUYRH010124212.1:0-14919 GCA_963574655.1 Perodicticus potto | reverse complement strand
TAGAAAAGTGAATAGAAAATGATTCTACTCTTGAGCAAACTCTTTTTTTTTTTTTTGTAGAGACAGAGTCTCACTTTATCACCCTGGTAGAGTGCCGTGGTGTCACACAGCTCACAGCAACCTCCAACTCCTGGGCTTAGGTGATTCTCTTGCCTCAGCCTCCCGAGTAGCTGGGACTACAGGCACCTGCCACAATGCCTGGCTAGTTTTCTCTTTTGCAGTTCGGCGAGGCCGGTTTTGGACCAGCCACCTCCACAGGCACCGCCTTGAGCAAACTCTTAATGGAAAATGGTGTCTTGGTTTTGTTCTTTGCATCTTCTGTCTAGGGAAGGTCCGGTCCTACAGGCATTTCATTTCATAGATGGGAAAACTGATGCCCAGAGGAGAACTATTGACATGGATGGGGAAGGTGTGGCCTCAAGATCCCCAAGTGTGGCCCCTTGACCAGACCCGAACCAGAGTCAGTCAAAAGGCTCTATTCAAGGATCCAGAAGGCCACATTTGGCCCCAGAGGCTAGTCCAATCGGAGTAAAAGTAGGTTACCACCTCTCTGCTTGGTTTTCCCAGTTAGTTCATTTTCTCCCAGACTTTGCTGTACTGTAATTCAAGTTGCTGAATAACAAACAAGAACCACAGTGACTAGGCAAAACAAAACCAGCCTTTTTGGACTTTGAAAATGAAAACTTATTGGGGGTCCTTTTCCTTCCAAAGAGTGCAGAAATGCTCTTATTTGCTCTTAGAAGGACACCAACTACTTCATTGCCTATTCTCCTTTTTTGCCCAGAGTAGGTACCACGAATTACAGATGGATGAGAAGGTTTTAGGATTTGGCCTTAATGTAACACTAGCACATGCTCTCAGCAAGGAGGAAAGTCTCACTTTGTGAAGAGATAAGCAGAAGCAAGTCAGACCCTTGGGGTGCTGGCAAGGCAGGTCCCCTAGCTGTGCTGAAGCATCTGACCTCTCAGGCTCTCCAGCAGGATTAGTGTTTGTTGAATAATAAATAGTACACCCTGACCCAGGGAGGGAAAGCAAACAGGATAGTAACTGAAACTGCTGGGGAGTATGAATAAATAGTTACTTTCTACCCCCATGGAGCTGGCCTCTGGCCAGCAACATTATAGCTGTTTGCATCTTACTCTTAATGGAGCCATTGGCCTTCTCAATTAAGTGGTGGGGGAAGCCTTCTGGTCCATGCCTGCAGGTCCTGAGGGGAGTGGATGCCTGCTGGGGTAGGGCTCGGTCTGAGAGCATGGTTTTGGGAGTTAGGTGTATCCGATATTCTGTTTGTTTCTTTTCCTCAACATTTTTTTCTAAATTTTTATTGTTTTTTGTTTTTTTTTTTGAGACAGAGCCTCAAGCTGTCACCCTGGATAGAGTGCTCTGGCATCACAGCTCACAGCAACCTCTAATTCCTGGGCTCAAGCGAGTCTCCTGCCCCCGCCTCCCAAGTAGCTGGGACTACAGGCGCCCGCCACAACACCCGGCCATTTTTTGGTTGCAGCCATCATTGTTGTTTGGCGGGCCTGGGCTGGATTCAAACCCGCCAGCTCAGGTGTACGTGGCTGGCGCCTTAGCCCATTGAGCCACAGGCGCCGAGCCTTTTTTCTTAATTAAGACCACAAAGTGGGTACATGTTTGTTACAAAAAGAAGTCTGGGTGGTGCCTGTGGCTCAGTTAGCAGGGCACTGGCCACATACACCTATGGTGGTGGGTTTGAATCCTGCACGGGCGTGCTAAGTAACAATGACAACTGCAACAAAAAAATAGCTGGGTGTTATGGCGGGTGCCTGTAGTCCCAGCTACTTGGGAGGATAGAGGCAAGAGAATTGCTTAAGCCCAAGAGTTTGAGGTTGCTGTGAGCCGTGATGCCACAGCACTCTACCCAGAGCTACAGCTTGAGATTCTGTCTCAAAGAAAAAAACAAAAAGAAGCCTGATCATTGTAGAAACTTAATTAGAATGTTATAGAGTGCTAAGCATAGTGATTGAATGCTCACTATGTACTATGTGTAGAGGCTTTTTGTGCCTTTTCTCAGTTAATCCTTATAGGACGTCTGAGCAATGGATTTCACCCCCAATTTACAGATGAGGAAGCAAACTCTGTTTAAGGTCACCCAGTGGGTGAGCAAGTGGCTAGACCTGGACTAGCAGCAGATCCAATGGATTCTGCGTGGTATCTCTGTGAACAGAAGGATTTAACGTTATTCCTTTTGCTTTCAGTATAATTTTACAATATTGCAATGAGCTTGTATTATTTAATTTCAGAAGAAAAGTGCGGCCCTGCCCTCTGCTCAGCCTTGTGTCCAGAGCGAGTCCTGGGCTAGAGAGAGGAGATGGGTGGAAGGGACTGACATAATGTTGAGTTTTTCATTCAATAAACTGGTGATTTCTTACCGACAAAAAAAAAAAAAAAATTCAGAAGAAAAGCCTGATTAACGGGGATAGGGAGAAGAAAAGAAAAGGCATACAAAAAAAAAAAAAGAAAAGGCATACAGATTATGTCTCGTTTATAAGAGAAGGCGGCTGGGCGGCTCCTGTGGCTCAGTGAGTAGAGCGCCGGCCCCTTATACCGAGGGTGGTGGGTTCAAACCCAGCCCTGGCCAAACTGCAACAACAACAGCAACAAAAAAATAGCTGGACATTGTGGCAGGCGCCTGTAGTCCCAGCTACATGGAAGGCTGAGGCAAGAGAATCGCCTAAGCCCAAGAGCTGGAGGTTGCTGTGAGCTATGATGCCATGGCACTCTACTGAGGGTAACAAAGTGAGACTCTGTCTCTAAAAAAAAAAGAGAGAGAGAAGGCGGCATGTGAGCCGGGATTTCCAACACTGAATTACCAGTGTGCACCCATCCCCTGTGCTAGGTTAGTCTGAGAGCCAAAGGACAAGTTGTCAGGCCTGCCTTGGGTGGGCCCTCAGGGGGGTTGTGGCTGGACCCAGAGGGCTTCTTGCTTTTTCTGAAAAATACTACTGCCCAACCAACACCACCAATGGGGAAAGTGCATTTGTTTTGCTCTAAGCGAAACCTTTTCATTCCTAATTTAGTTTCCAAATAATGGGTAATTTATCCATCACCATTCCTTTGGTATTTTAGGCAGTCTTTAGGGAGGGAAGACAAACACTCCTGCCTTGAATCTGTGCCTTGAGCCAAAGAGCCTTGACCAAGGTTAGAGGTTAAAGCAGTTGTTTAATTGCTCAGGATCATCTGGGCTGTGCCTTTGAAATCGCCTCTAGCCTGCCTCACAGATCTTTCCTGGAACCCTGTCCGGCTTTTCTTTTCTCTGGAGGGAAGCTTCCCTTTACAGCTTGTCTTGACAGTAGCCAGCTGGGTGGTCCCTGCTGCACAGTTTTACAGTCCAGCAGCCCCAGAAAGGCTCCTCATCCAGCTGTCTTGCCCTGAGTGCCCTCTTTGCTTTAGAGAATTGTGAACGTACTACGAAGTTTAGAGATTTTAGCATTCTTGAGATTCTTTCTGTGGTCAGGTGGGTAAACCATTTTATTCTTTCAGTTTCCCAATTGATTCTATTTTCCAGTGAAGCCAGAAGCCACCTGTGTGTGTAGGTTTTCTGCAACCTGGGTTGAACAAGTCTACTAGAGTCCTGCTCACCTGGTTTCCCAAATTGGCCTGGAATTGTGGCTGTATTTGACTTGGTCCCATCTTTCATGTAGGGTAGACCTTAGATTTGCATTAACTCTGTTTAATTAGAGGATCTTATTTGTTTTTATTATTGTTTATTCATCTTTTAGGACCTTTATTGTTTGTAGGCTTATCCCCTCTTGCCTCTCATCCTGCAAAGCAATTCTCAGATTCTTACCCTATTGGTGATTTTATGCTGGGCATAAAAAAAGAATTTTTTTTTTAGGCAGAGTCTTACTTTGTCACCCTTGGTGGAGTACCATGGCTTCATAGCTCACAGCAACTGCAAATTCTTGGGCTCAAGAGATCCTCTTGCCTCAGCTGCCTGAGTAGCTGGGACTACAAGTGACTGCCACAATGCCCGGCTAGTTTTTCTATTTTTAGTAGCGACAGGTTCTCGCTCTTGCCCAGGCTGGTGTCGAACTTCTGAGCTAAAGCAATCCGTCTCCTTGGCCTCCCAGAGTGCTAGAATTACAGGGGTGAGCCACCATGCCCAGCCTATGCTGGGAATGTTTTTGATAGTTAGCATGGTGCTGGGAGAGAATTAATCCCAGGAGGCCCAGGATTCAACCCTGTCATGCCATTGACTGCAGTCATTTGACACCTCTAGACTTGTCTTTGATTCTTCTGATGGGCTGGGCAAGAATTGGGAGGTTTCACAGACTTGTCTGCAATGTTGGGTAATTTTGAGAAAATAAGCCTTAACCTCTAGCTATGTAGACTGGTTAAGTGGTTTTGATAATTAGGTACCATTTTTTTGGATCCAAGTGAGAGAAATTCTCTTGAGCTAGCTTAAGTGAATCCCATAAAAATTATCTTTTGTTAGAAGAGTTTTATGAGTTTCTTTTTAGTAGAAACTTATCTGAAACTACTTAGAGACAAAAGAAGGATCCCCTTGGCCCAGTAATTGAGAAGTCTCAGAATAGACTGCCCCAAGCATGACTTGGTCCCAAGGTGCAAACAGGTCTTCAGGGTTTGATCTCCCCTCACGACCTCTGTGTTTGCCTCCATCTTGGCCTCCATGTGGTGGCAGAATGGCTTCTGACATCTCCAGGCCTTTCAGTCTCACAGATCCAAGCCCAGCCAGAAAAGAGAATGAGGGTGGCAAACACGAAACTCTCTCTGCAGCTCCCGTAGAGTCCCAGGATTTGCCGCTGGACTCCTTGCATCATGCGCCTGGCTCTGAACCAGTGGCTGCATGTGGGGGGCTTGTCATATGCTCCCCCTCTCATGCTGGGCATCAGAAACAATCAGCAATCCCTGTAAGGAACCCGTGCGTTCACAGACCTAAGAGCGGTCCTGTAGCAGGGCCTCAGGAAGCCTCGTCACCTGAAATAAGGAAGCCGTGAAGACTGCCTCTGGTTTCCGTTCTTTCCCTTTTCTCTGTGGATAAATCCTGCCATCACTGCACACAACATGGCTGCCCTGCAGCTCTTGGCTGTTTACATTTCGTTTGGTCTAGCCATATGTGAGACCTCAAGGGAGAATCACTTTTTGCTTTTTTGGTGTGTTTTTGTTTGTTTGTTTTGTTTTTTGAGACAGGGTCTTACTTTGTCACCCAGGCTAGAATGCCTTGGCCTCAGCCTAGCTCATAGCAACCTGAGACTCCTGGGTTGAAGTGATCTCCTGCCTCAGTCTCCTGAGTAGCTGAGACTACATGCACCTGCCACAACGCCTGGCTAATTTTTCTATTTTTAGTACAGACAAGGTCTAAAGTCCTGTGCCAGTCTTGGCCCCCCAGAGTGCTAAGATTACAGGCCTTAGCCACCACTCCTGGCTGTCAAGGGAGAATCCAATTCTGTTCTTGTAGGGGGTTCCACCCCAATCTAATCGGCTGTGGACAGAGAGTGGCTGAGGCTTGGCCCTGTGAAACCAGTCTGGGTGGGTAGAGTCTGTTCTCTAAGAAGTAGTGATGTTGGCTAATGCCCCAGAAGGGACGGGTAGGTGCATCTTCCTGGCTAGTTGCACTCTTAAGTGCAAGATGTTGATAATAAATGTTAGTAAGGGCCTCTCTCCCAAGCTAGGACAGTGTCAGATGAAGTTGAGTCTGGCTACATGGGCAACTGCTTCCTGCCTGGACTCTCTGCCTAGATCAGCACCTTGGGATCTCTTTCAGCTCGCCTCTTTGCTCAGTGTGGGCCCTTCCTTCCTGCAGAGGAGACAACACTGTCTGAGAGGCATGAATGGGAATTTCCTCCTTCCAGGCCCAAGTCATGCTGACTCGGGATGGCTTTGACTGGAAAAACTGAATCAAGGAGTGTGTTCAGGCCAAGGATTTCCCCAAACGCTAATCAGCACTGATGACTTCCAGCGTGTTGCCTTTGGCTCTGCAGAGAATCTTGTCCATTGTGGCTGCAATGTCTGGTTTCGCTGCCCAGAAGATGAGAAATAAGTTTGTAGCGATGTGCCCCTTCACCATCCTGACCTCCACGAGGTGTGAAAAACTCTGATTACTAAATTCATAGATCATTAGCTGGTTTTGTTTCCAGCATTGACACTTAGGGGTGGAGTTAGGGGACTATAATATTGCTGGTTTAAATGAAGTCCTAAAAAGGTGTTGGGGAAAACTTCATAAAAGCCTTACTATGATCAGTTATGTCTTTGGAAATGTATGAGTATAGAGTCCCAAGATCATCTAAAGGAAGTAATTAAATTTTGTAAACCTGAAACTTGATCTTGAACAAAGTGAATAAAGTTGTATTGTTCTCTTAAACTCACGGAAGTTCAAAAACTGTTGTTTAAAATAGGGGTAAAAGACTTGGAGTTGGGGCCAGGCACAGTGGCTAATGCCTGTAATCCTAACACTGTAGGAGACCCAGGTGGGTGGATTGCCTGAGCTCATGAGTTCGAGACCAGCCTGAGCAAGAGTAAAACTCTCTCTCTAAAAACAGCTGGGCGCTGTAGCAGGTGCCTGTAAACCCAGCTATTTGGGAGGATGAGGCAAAAGAATTGCTTGAGCTCAGGAGTTTCAGGTTGCTGTGACTGTGGTGCCATAGTACTCTACTGAGAGTGACAAAGTGAGACTGTGTCTTAAAAGAAAAATACTTGGAGTTGGTTCTTCTTTTTTTTTTTTTTTTGAGACAGAGCCTGAAGCTGTCATCCTGGGTAGAGTACTCTGGCATCACAGCTCACAGCAACCTCCAATTCCTGGGCTCAAGCGAGTCTCCTGCCTCCGCCTGCCAAGTAGCTCCCAATGCCTGGCCATTTTTTGGTTGTAGTTGTCGTTGTTTGGCAGGCCCGGGCTGGATTCGAACCCACCAGCTCTGGCGTATGTGGCTGGAGCCTTAGCCGCTTGAGCTACAGGTGCTGAGCCTGAAGTTGGTTCTAATAGAATGTCTTAGAGAACCTTGAGAAGCTTTCTAGTCCAACCCTGAGTTTACAGGGAGGAAAAGGTCTTGTTCAAGGTAACACACTGAGTTGTACTGTTGGGGCTAGAAGCTGGGCCTTGTTGGTCCTGAGTCACGAGGATTTGGTTTGTCTTAGTCTTACCTATATGTAACGGTAGTACTGCCTTCAGCTGGGAAGAAAAAGGCAACCTAGGCTTAGCGCCTGCAGCTCAGCAGCTAGGGATCCTGCCACATACACTGGGGCTGGTGGGTTCAAACCCAGCCCGGGGTCTGCCAAACACAATGACAACTACAACTAAAAAATAGCCAGGTGTTGTGGCAGGCGCCTGAATCCCAGCTACTTGGGAGGCTGAGTCAAGAGAATCACTTAAGCCGAAGAGTTTGAGGTTGCTGTGAGCTGTAGATAGACATCATAGTACTCTACTGAGGGTAACATAGTGATACTGTCCTCCCCCAAAAAGAAGGCAGCCTAGGGGAAATAGAGGAATTTTTTGTTTTTTTTCCAGTTTTTGGCCAGGGTCAGGTTTGAACCCACCACCTCCGATATGTTGGGCTGGCACCCTACTCCTTGAGCCACGGGCGCCACCAAAGAATTTTTTTTTTTTTAACTTTATTGGGTGGCGCCTGTGGCTCAGTGGGTAAGGCGCCAGCCCCATATACTGAGGGTGTTGGGTTCGAACCTGGTCCTGGCCAAACTGCAACAAAAAAGAATAGCTGGGTGTTGTGGCTGGTGCCTGTAGTCTCAGCTTCTCTGGAGGCTGAGGCAAGAAAATTGTCTAAGCCCTGGAGTTGGAGGTTGCTGTGAGCTGTGATGCCACGCACTCTACCGAGGGCAATAAAGTGAGACTCTGTCTGTTAAAAAAAAACCCACAACTAGCTCGGCGCCTGTGGCTCAACGGGCTAAGGCGCCAGCCATGTACACCTAAGCTGGCGGGTTCGAATCCAGCCCGGGCCTGCCAAACAACAATGACGGCTGCAACCAAAAAAACGGGCCGGGCGTTGTGGCGGGCGCCTGTAGTCCCAGCTACTTGGGAGGCGGAGACAGGAGACTGCTTGAGGCCAGGAATTGGAGGTTGCTGTGAGCTGTGATGCCACGGTGCTCTATCCAGAGTGACAGCCTGAGGCTCTGTCTCAAAAAAAACCAAACAAAAAACCCCCACAACTTTATTGAGATATAATTCATACACCATAAAATTTACCCCTTTACAGGGGAGAGAGAGAAAGAATGAGGGAGGGGTGAGGAAAGGAAGAGCAGAGAGAGGGAGGGAGCGAGGGGGGTGGGGTCTTGGTGTGTGCCACACCTTTTGGGAGCAAAACACAATTGTAAGAGGGACTTTACCCAACAAATGCAATCAGCGTGACCTGGTTTCTTGTACCCTCAATGAATGCCCAAAAAAAAAAAAAATTCACCCCTTTACAGTATATAATTTTTCATATATACTTTCATATATACTTTTCATATATACAGTATATATTTTTCATATATTACAGTATATAATTTTTCATATTTTTGCAGAGTTGTACAACTATCATCACTATATAATTTTAGAACATTTTTATCCCCTCAAAAGAACTTCTGTACATGTCTCCATCCCCCAGTTTGGGCACCCACTAATCTACTTCTGTCTCTGTGAATTTGCCTGTTCTGGACATTTCATATGATAGAATCATATCACATGTATTCTGGTGTGACTGACCTCTTTTACTTAGTGGAATGTTTTCAAGTTTCATCCAGGTGATATTTATACTTCACTCCTTTTTATGGCCAAATGATGAAATGTATAGGTTGAATTTGAAAATAAAGCTGTAAAGTTTTCATATTTATTTTTCCTTTGCCTGGTGAGTTTTTTTCCTGGAATGCCAACCTCAACATTTAGAGATTAAATGAGGACTTTCTCAGCCTGCCTGTGCCTAAGTAGTTGCTTTTCTTAAATGTTTTGACACCTGGGAGGAAAGCTGGTTTCTGGAAGAAAGTGTGTTCTTTCTTATGTTGCCAAGAAAATTAATACATGTTACTTAACACAGATGCTCAAGAACCAGAGTTGTAAAGAACTTTTTCCTTTTATTTTTCAAATACTCAACTTATTTAAAATATTTTCATTGTAGCAATAAAGCATTTTATTTTTTTTTTTGAGACAGAGTCTCACAATGTCGCCTTGGGTAGAGTGCTGTGGCATCGCAGCTCACAGCAACCTCAAACTCTTGGGCTTAAGTGATTCTCTTGTCTTAGCCTAACCAAGTAGCTGGGACTAAAGGCACCCACTACAACGTCCAGCTATTTTTTGTTGCGGTTGTCATTGTCGTTTAGGTGGCCTGGGCCGGGTTTGAACCCGCCAGCCTCGGTGTACATGGCTGGCACCGTAACCACTGTGCTATGGGCGCCAAGCCAGCAATAATGCATTTTTTTCTCTTTCTTTTCCCAAATTGATTGGAAACATTTAATTGTACAGATAGTATAAAAGAATATCATAACAAACTCTCCTGTAACCTTCCCCCATAGTCTCCAATGGTTAATGTCTTACTGCATTTGCTTAATATATTGTTTTTTTTTTTTTTTTTTGAGACACAGTCTCACTATGTCACCCTTGGTAGAGTGCAATGGCGTTACAGCTCACAGCAATCTCAAACTATTGGGCTTAAGCGATTCTCTTGACTCAGCCTCCCAAATAGCTGGGAATAAAGGTGCCTGCCACAACGCCGGGCTATTTTTCTTGTTGTCGTTGCATTTGTCATTGTTGTTTAGCTGCCTCAGGTCAGGTTTGAACCCGCCAGCCTCCGTGCATGTGGCTGGCGCTGTAACCACTGTGTTAGGGGGCGCCAAGCCTGTTTAATATATTGTCTCAAAAGACACATACCTAGCCAGGCGTTGTGGTGGGCGCCTGTGGTCCCAGCTGCTCCGGAGGCCGAGGCAGGAGAATCGCCTGGGCCAGGAGTTGGAGGTTGCTGTGAGCAGTGTGATGTCACAGCACTCTACCGAGGGTGATAAAGTGAGTGAGACTCTGTCTCTACAAAAAAAAAAAAAAAAAAAACACAACAAAAAAACCAAAACAAACAAACAAAAAGACATATCACACACTTATTTTTTATGGAACTTTTTATAAGTACCTAGCACACATCATGACTCTTCACCCCCATACTTCAGCAGTCTTGTCTGAGAAAAAGGACATTCTCTGAACCATGAGTATCTGCCTGATACAGTAATAATATACGAAACGCTTGCCAATGCTCCCAAATGTCCTGTGTGGTGATTTTGAAAATTTTCCATTTTTTAGATCCTAGGAAGATTACCCAATTGAGTTTGGTTTCAAAGTTATGTATTTCAGCCTTTCTTTTAATCTCTAGAACAATTCTTTTAATTAAAAAATTTTTTTAATTGTTTGGGATTTATTGAAGGTATTAAAATTTTTTTTATCTTTCTTGACATGGGCATTTTTGAAGAAGCCAGGACACTTGTCTTGCATAACTGATGCCTCTCAAACATTACCTGCATACGGAGGTCTTAGTAAAGGGCGTTTCTGGAGGACGAGGTGGGGCCTGAGAGGTGGCATTTCTAGCAAGCGTCCAGGGGATGCCAATGCTGACAGTCTGCAGCCCACACTTGGAGTAGGGAGGCCGTAGAATGTTCCGTATTCCAGATCTGTTTCCTCATGATTAAATTCAAGTTAAATAGTTTTGGCACTTGCACTTCCAGAGGTCAGAAGGACTTCCCATTGCATCAGGCCAGCAGACACATCATCTCAGTTTGTCTTGTTACCTAGTGATGCTGAGCGTGATCATGGGGTTCAGGTGGTGTCTGCCTATTCTCTCTTGGAATGCTACTTTCCTTCAAGTGTAATGATTAAGTAATCTGTAATTGTGATCAATAAGTAATCTTCGAGTCTGCATGAATATTCTGTTCCCTGGCAGTTTTCACCCATTTATGAACTTTTTTTTTTTTTTGAGACAGAGCCTCAAGCTGTCACCCTGGATAGAGTGCCGTGGCATCACAGCTCACAGCAACCTCCAATTCCTGGGCTCAAGAGACTCTTCTGCCTCTGCCTCCCAAGTAGCTGGGACTACAGGCGCCCACCACAACACCTGGCCATTTTTTGGTTGCAGCCGTCATTGTTGTTTGGCGGCCCAGGCTAGATTCGAACCCGCCAGCTCAGGTGTATGTGGCTGGCGCCTTAGCCCAATTGAGCCACAGACGCCGAGCCTTATGAACATTTTTTTGGGAAAAAATAGCATCTTGCAGTTACAATCCCCTGCTGGCAACATGTGCTTTTTTATGTAACCAGCAATATGTGTGTGTGTGTGTGTGTGTGTGTGTAATTTTTATTTTTAAAATGTAACAAGTGGCCGATTGACTCCCATTTGTGTTGCAAACATTGGCTTTTATGGTTTCCACGTATATTTTGCGCGCTCGCTCTCTCTCTCTCTTTCTATATATATATATATATATTTATTATTTGTTGAATGTTAATTGTAATATGTCATTGACAGTTCAGGAAATCACATAAGTCAAATGAAGGGGTAAAGGCTCACCCGTGTTACCACAAGGGTTGCCAGAGAAAATACAGTCAGTTTGAATTTCAGATAAGCAATGTGTAGCTTTTGAGTGTAAGTATGTTCCAAGTATGGCAGGCAGTTCTCACATGTTACAAGTTATTGCATGGGACATACTTATGCTAAACAATTATTTCTTATTTATCTAAATTCATGCTTAACTGGATGTCTTGAATTTTTATTTGCAAAATCTAGCAACACTAGGTCCCGCTGCCCAGTCAGAGATCTGTGTGTATGTTTGCAGTAGGGTGATGTCTGTAGTTGGGAAGGGCCTTGGAGCAGGAGAGGACTGTGGTGGCATTCCCTAACTATGGCTTTGGGCTCTAGGTTGGGGGCCAGAGTAGTAATTAGCTGAACATGACCACACTGGTGAGGAATGTGCTCTTGCTAGGTATTAGCAGGGGTTTAGGCTCTAGGGAACCACTGTCAGGAGCTTGTCAGTGATGTCATCAGCAGGAAGAGCCAGCACCCAGGCCTTAGGAAAAAGCTCCAGTTTTGATAGTCAATGGAAATGGAGTTTTACAGGTGGAGTGTGGAGGAACTTATTACAACAGGAAGCCTGATGGAGCCTCCTGCCTGGGTGCAGCCCCCAGCCAGGTTTCTGAGTTCTGATGAACAACCAGAAGCTTCTAACGCGGCCTGTGATTGCAGTGTTGGCCCAGTGCCTGGGAAAAATTGGCTCGTTCTCAGTAAACACTCCAGGAGCTGTAAAGGGGTGTCAGCACTGTTTAGCAGTTCCGAGTGGGGCCTTTAAATTGGGGAGGAGGGGAGGCTGATGTGGAAATTGCTCATTACGCTGCTCTGGGTAGTGCTTCGTGATTACCTGGGTCCTGGCCATCTCTCCTCTGGCCTCTGCTGTGAGAGGGCCCCCTGTGCTGGGCCGGCGGGGTAGGTGGAGTCCCCTGGGATTAGACACTCACAAAACCCTCTTTACCTCATGCATTGGAAGAAATAGAACTCACTTAAAACTACCCCCCCCAACTTTGCGGGGATGATTTGTTATGTAAGAGTGGGCTCAGACTCGAGAGGGAAACCTGATTTTAATCAGGTGCTGAGCGTGGTAACCACAGCCATTTAATTTTATTTGAAATCTCCCATAAAACATTCTGGAAAAGGGGGACTTTCCAGGGGTGAATGGTTCTGATGGATCATGGACTGGATTTTTTAGTTCAGGTTTCTCTGGGCCTGTTGGAGCTTCCACTTCAGCAATTACCCGAGGCGGTTCTGCCCAGCCTGAGTACTAATCGTCCGCAGGCCTTACCAGTGAGCAGGATGGAGACTCTGAGCTTGGTTCTGAAGCTCTGGCCTTCATTCCATCCAGCTTCCTGTGTCAGATCAGAATTTGGAGGCTGGAAGCATTGATTCCATTGACTCTGAGTCTCCAGGTTGGCACACTTGGCAGCTCCTGAAAAGGGGTGGCTAAGACAGGCTCTTCCAAGCCCCATTTGCGTCAACTTCATCCCCTGGGGCCTCTCCACTCACGTGGAGAGCAAATAGTTTAGCCTCTCCAGGCCTCTGTTTTGGCATCTGTAAAATGGGGTAATACTTGTACCTGTTGTGGGCAAAGTACCACAGCCAGGGTGCTGGGGTAACTGTTACTCTGCGGGAGGCTGATATTGACTGGGTAAACAGCATTTTAGAGGAAATCTGTGTCATCAGTAGAGTTGGACCTGTTCATACTTTTGCTTTTGAATATTCATTGATCCAGCATGGCCATTCATCACTTGGAAGCTTCGGAGTCTCTCTGACCTTGCTGAAAGTGGCTGTGCATTGAGCAGCAGGCTTGCCTCTCTCTTTTGTAACACCTTCCACTCCCTTGTGTAAGATTTCTTTATTAGTGGATATGCTTCTTTTTTTTTTTTAGAGACAGAGCCTCAAGCTGTCACCCTGGGTAGAGTGCCGTGGCACCACAGCTCACAGCAACCTCCAACTCCTGGGCTTAGGCGATTTTCTTGCCTCAGCCTCCTGAGTAGCTGGGACTACAGGCACCTGCCACAATGCCTGGCTATTTTTCTGTTCTGCAGTTCGGCCGAGGCTGGGTTTGAACCCGCCACCTTCAGTATATGGGGCCAGCGCCCTATTTGCTGAGCCACAGGTGCCGCCCTGGAAAGCTTTTTATTTTTATTTTTATTTTTTTTGAGACAGAGCCTCAAGCTGTCACCCTGGGTAGAGTGCCCTGGCACCACAGCTCACAGCAACCTCCAATTCCTGGGCTCAAGCAAGTCTCCTGCCTCTGCCTCCCAAGTAGCTGGAACTACAGGTACCTGCCACAAGGCCCGGCCGTTTTTTTTTTTTTGTTGTTGTTGTTGTTGTTGTTGCAGCTGTCGTTGTTTGGTGGGCCCAGGCTAGATTCGAACCTGCCAGCTCAGGGGTACATGGCTGGCACCTTAGCCCGTTGAGCCACAGGCGCCGAGCCCTGGAAAGCTTTTTAAATGACCGATACAATTAAAAAAATTCTGCCCTATCCCCAAGAGATGCAGATTTTGTATTCTTTGGGGAAAGGTTTTTTTTTTTTTAAGTTTTCTGAGGTGTAACCAGGGTTGAGACTCAAGTGATTTTTTTTTTTTTTTTAAGAGACAGAGTCTTTGTCGCCCTCAGTAGAGTGCTGTGGCATTACAGCTCACAGCAACCTCCAACTCTTGGGCTTAGGTGATTCTCTTGCCTCAGCCTCTTGAGTAGCTGGGACCACAGGCGCCCATCACAATGCCCGGCTATTTTTTTGTTGCGGTTTGGCCGGGGCTGGGTTCCAACTCACCACCCTTGATATATGGGGCCGAGTCCCTGCTCACTGAGCCACAGGTGCTGCCCCTCAAGTGATTTTTGTGAGTGTCTGAAGTGTTGACTTAAGAAGGAAGTTGGACAAGCTAAGCCAGAGGTATGACTGAGATAATGTGCCCAGCATTAGTACAGAGTGACCCTGACCTGATAGAGAGCTGACCTGGATAGACAGGGTTAGGAGAGAGACTCACTTTATTATATCCACACTCAGAATAAAATTTGTATTGATTGCAGGGGGTCATTTTATAATTAGGAAAAATTGATGATCAGGAAAAAGTACTCCATGTATATCAGTATCTCCTTATGAGGTGACTGAAATTCCTTAAGAACTTCTTCCATCCTTGGCTCAGTGCCTGTGGCTCAACGGGCTAAGGTGCCAGCCATGTACACCTGAGCTGGCGGGTTCGAATCCAGCCCGGGCCCGCCAAACAACAATGACGGCTGCAACCAAAAAATGTCTGGGCGTTGTGGCGGGTGCCTGTAGTCCCAGCTACTTGGGAGGTGGAGGCAAGAGACTCACTTGAGCCCAGGAATTGGAGATTGCTGTGAGCTGTGATGCCACGGCACTCTACCTAGGGTGACAGCTTGAGGCTCTGTCTCAAAAAAAAAAAAA